>JAJOOR010005983.1:0-24588 GCA_036250505.1 Solanum acaule | reverse complement strand
ATAAGCTCCAAAACACAAAAACTCGCACCAAGACCAAACGAACGACCATGTGACCGAACTGTCAGTCCCAGCAAGTCATAAATGACTTGGGGTCGCTATAGGAACGCTCTAAACGACACACAAAAGGCAAGACACAGAAATGACCATGAGGGTCATTACATGAACAAAGATAGAAGACTTTATGTTGAGGTGCTATCAACTATGTTTGAACGTCCTCTTTAAATAGAGATTGGAGGATTTTTCAGAATAAAAAAATAAAAATACAGTGTAATAATTTTTTCCATTTTTATGATATGTCAAATCAATATAATTGTATAAAAAACACTGCAAAAGCTTCATAAAGAGATAAAAATGTGAAAAATATTCCTCTTTGTAAAACAAAATTTTTTCTTCCACTTTATAAAGTATAAGAAAAAGTTCCACTTTACAAAGTGTAAGAAAAACTTACACTTTATAAAGTGTAAGAAATAGTTCCATTTTATAAAGTGTAGGAAATAGTTTCGTTATATATTAAAATATACACGTTATGAGACTAACAGAAAATGTTTAGAATATTAGATAAAGTGGAATTTTTTCTTCCACTAAGCTTGTTTTAGTTACTTCGTAAAGTAGTGGCTTATTTTGGTCACTTTTATGTTTTTGTGGCTTATTTTGGTTCCCAACTCCATTTTTAATTTGATTTTTTAATTCATCTTCTCGTCTTCCCCAAATCACAATTAATAGCCTTTTAAGAAGCATTTTCAATAGGCCAAAAATTAAAAATCACCATTCTTGCTCAGATTTTGTATTTTTAAAATGCGATATTATTAAATTCTTTCTTCTTCTTTTTTAAACTTGGTTAAGTAGTTTTCTCTTTCCTAAATAATTAAAGATAAAAATGGTGATGCTAATAGAGAAAGAAGGCGACCTCGGATGAAAATGGTGATTTGAATTTTGGTTTGATAGAACTTCTAATTTTCATATTTTGATTATTTGTCATGGTTTAGTAGTGATTAATTAAGTAGTGCAATGATGAGTATTGTCACTGTGATTTGTGATGGTGGAATTCAAAAAAAAAAAATCCATCATAGGCAAAGTAGAAATTGAAAAGAGAAAAAATTTTAAAAAGAAAAGAAAAAGAAATCAAAGACAAAAATGAAAAAGAATTAAAAGTTAAATAGTGAATGACACGTGGTAGATTAGGGTTGGTGCGAGATTTGCACCTACCTTATTACAATTGGGAATGACTTAAAAAGGAGATATTTATGCTATTTTAAAATAATTTTATGGGGTAATAGAACTCCCACAAACTTTAGGTTTCTATTTCAAAAAAGGATATAAGTTCGACAGGATAATTATGTATTTTCTCATTTCATAATCTAAAAAATAAAAGAAAAAAAGCGAACACTATAGATTGGATTTTTTTAGCCCCGCATAGAAGTTTTCATCTTTTTTTTTAGTAATTCAAAATTTCAAACTCACAATTAAGTTAGAGTTGGAGGATGTGTACTATCTGAGCAAACCCCTCTTGATTTATAAAACGTCAAATAAATAAAATAGCTATAAAAGCCATGCTTATCAACTAAGTAGGTGATTTTGAATTAGCTTATGAATTTTTGAATTGTTTTACTCTATTTCATATAATTGCTCACCACCACAACTTGACATTAAGAAAACGATATATATATATGCAAAAATGCAAAATTCACCCCATACTTAGTTATCATCAAAGTAGCCTAATTATACCAAATTGTAAGTAACAAAAAACTTATGTAATTGATAAAGAAGCTGACTATTAATGTCACACATGTTTGACACTTTAAAACCTAATTTTTTTTGTTTAAGTTGACGTTCTTTTGTTAGTTCAACAGATTGGATTGCCAAATTAATTAATTTTCCCAAGAATTACAAGACAGACAATATGTTAGACTACTCTTTTGGATTCATATGAACTTGATACCGCGATATGATATATCCGTCCATGATTATATGTGTCGTGAAGAAACATGTTACTAATAATATTTATTATTATGTATTGAATTTTTTTATTTGATGTCCAATACTAATATAAGAATCTCAATTGATTTGAATTTGCTTCGTCTAAGACCTACTAAACTGAGAAGTACTTCCTATAAAAAAAATTCTCATTTTCAGACCTTAAATTCAAGACCTCTAACTAGACTCTAGTTAAAAGTGGATGAATTTAATATAGCTTCTTATGGACTTACTATTTCTTATTAATTACTCATTTCACCTATATGTCATGAGTAACAGTAAAATTATAAATGAAAATTGAATCCTTCGGTCTCACCGATATGGTGAGTATCAATAAAATTGTCATTTTATTTGTAGATCTTGAATAATTCTAACGTATGTTAATAATAATTGTTAATTCAGTTTCTAACAAATTTTCGTGGGTAAAATTACTCAATATCTACAATGGTTTTACAATGTCCATTATAAAATGGAAAAATCACCTGAATATACGATTTATTTTATCATATTTTCTAAAAATTTCCATCATTAGAAAAAATTACAAAAATTTCTACTCTCTTCTATTATCGGATACTACTTTACGCAATGTATTTTGGTCGGATAAATACATCACTTTGCGCGATGTATCAGTCTGGTCAGATGCATCACTTTATGCAATGTATCAGTTTGATACATAACTTTACGTGATGTATCAAGACGTTGAGTGATGTATGCGAAACCGAAACGTGATATATCAGGACGTTGATGAATGTATCGAAATCAGAACACAATTTATCAGGACGTTTGGAATGTATCTGAATTTCACCAAATTTAAGATTTTTTTGTAATTTTAAAAAAAAATAGAAATATAATATGACTAGCTCTTAACAATGTGAATTGTTTTGTAAAATTACATAAAATTTATATTATTTTAGAAAAAGCATATCGTGGGCCAGCAAAGAGATAGACCTAAGACCTTTCCTAAAAGATAAATAAGTCAAAACCACACAATTATACTACCAAAATGTTATCTATCAACTTTATTCCAAAAGTTAATACTCCTATATTAATACTCTAGGGGATCGTTTGATGTGAGGAATAAGAATAAATAGTCCTGAAATAAAATTTAGATGTCTTGTTTGGTTGACATGTTTGGGATAACTTATCCCACCATTTATAACATAGTGATGGGATAAGTTATCCCATATACATGGTGGGATAAGTTATCCCAAGATAACTAATCCCAGGATAGTTAATCCTGGGATAACTAGTTCCCAACCAAACGACGTAGTAATATTTCACCATGCGATGGTCAAGTTGGTTAAATAAGTGATTTTTCAAATAAAAATTCTTAACTTCAAAATATCGTGTATGCATTCCTGACCAAACTCATCACATGAAACTTAATTCTTACCCTAAGACCAACCTTATGTGAACGCACTTAAAAAAAAATATAAATTAAGAATTCCATTTGTCAACCAAACAAAATAAAAGTAATATTTCATGAAGTTGGCATCTAATACTTTTCTAGTGTATCGACGTTGAATGGATTATTATATTATATATATATGAAATGAATAAATAAAAGAAAATCATGTTGTGCATGGCTTGTGTTTCTTATTTAAAGACCATTCAAATTCAAAATCAAACCAAACATCTCAAAGTATACCATAAAATAGAATAATCAATTACAACTACTAATATAATAGGTTTGACCGGTCTATGTATGCAACGGCCTACACTTAGGGCCCGTTTGGCCATGTGATATGGTATTATGAGATGAAATTGAAGTTTTGTTTGGACATGCGATATGTAATTTTTGTGTTGTATATTTTCTGATAAACATAAAAATCCATAAGTTGTAAAACTATTAAAATAACCCCAATTGTTTATTCAATCTTATCAAATAAACAAAAATTTATAAAATCGCATAATAAATTATTACAAAACTATTTGTTCTCCACTTAAGTAATTGTTTCATCTAACTTTAATTTGATAAAAAAAAAAATTGAACATAAATTGTAGTGTACTAGCCTTTAATATAATCCTCCCACATAGTACGAACAATTTCCTCACGTTGAACTTGCATTTCTCGATCATGTGACCGAGAAGACGAACCAACATTGTTACTTTGAGCTATTTGTTGGTCAATATCATCCACAACTATATTTTCATGCTCATAGACCATAAATATTTCATCACTTTAACAATCGGTTGGTGTGAGTTAAAGTGACTAGATGTTGGTGAGAATAATAAATTTAAAAAGTAATGATGTGATTATAAATTTTATTTACATACGAAATAAATGGTTAGTAGATATAAATGTGGGGTTGTTTTAACAAAATATAAACTTGTGGATCAATTTTTGTATTAAAATATCTCAAATCATGATATGGAATTACCATGGTTTTTGGAGAATATGGACTCACATCTCATGATATGGAATCATGAGATGGAATCAACGTAAAATCGCATGTCCAAACGCTGATTCCATCTCACGATACCATATCGTGATATGGTATTCCATATTCTCCAAAAACCATGACGAGCCCACTAGGAAGATTCGCCTTTCATAACATAAAAAAAAGATAGAACGGTAATTCCATATCATGATTTGAGATATTTTAATACAAAAATTGATCCACGAGTTTATATATCTTCTCGGTCACATAATCGAGAAATGCAAGTTCAACGTGAGGAAATTGTCCGTACTATGTGGGAGAATTATATTAAAGGCTAGTACACTACAATTTATGTTCAATTTTTTTTTATTAAATTAAAGTTAGTTGAAACAATTACTTAAGTGGAGAACAAATAGCTTTGTAATAATTTATTATGCGATTTTATACATTTTTGTTTATTTGATAAGATTGAATAAACAATTGGGGCTATTTTAATAGTTTTACAACTTATGGGATTTTTATGTTTATGAGAAAATATACAACACAAAAATTTCATATCGCATGTCCAAACAAAACTTCAATTTCTTCTCATGATTCCATATCATGATACCATATTGCATGGCCAAATGGGCCCTTAATTAGAATGTTTGGCTATTTAATTAGTCTATTACCTCATCATTTATTATATATTTTTTTTTCAAATTCAATATTAAAACTTGAAATAATCAGGTACTAGTTTGTACCACCTGTTAATTGTATATGTTATAATAGGTTATTTTATATTGCATTCAAACTAGATGTAATATAAATATTATTATTATTATTATTATTATTATTTATATTACATCATCTAGTTTGAATGCAATATAAATAGTATGGTTATTATATTGTATTATCATTTATGTTAACACATATTATTAGTTAATTCTGAATCAATATACATTAAAATTTTGAATCTGTCTCTATAAACAAATAAAGTAAAAGTAAATTTACTTTGTTTTATGGTTATCCCAACAGGAGGTTTAGGGAAATTCTTGCCCCTATTAAATTATTTGTATTATATAAATCAGGATCTTGATTCATCAATTCATGGATCTCTCGATTAAAAAATCATCAAAATAAGAGACTTAGACCGTTTCTTCTAACTTTTTATTAAAATTTGATAAATATTGTATATTTCATTATAGTTATATGCTTTGGAATATTCTTTTTTATTTAAATTCTTTAAATTAAATTTCATATTAAAAACCCACAACTAGTTGTGATTTTCAATTCGAACTCTTGATATTATAAGGTTTGAAATTGTAGTGAACTATTGACACATAATTATTTGGCATGAATAAGAAGTAATAGTGGACTTAGTTGTCAATGATCTAGGCTTATTTTGTTTGATTGAAGAGACCAATAATAAAAAGATACGTATCTAAGAAACAAAAAATAGACAAAAACAATAAGACGTGAGGTGTTTGTATAAAAACTATTTATGTGCAAGGAAAAAGCAAAAAAGTTAGCAAATATGTGATCATTATTTTCAATCATCCAAAGTGGACACCCTTTTAGTTTTTGTTTTCTAGGTATTATTACTACTACTTTTGCTATCCTTTTCATCACTAAAAAGGAAAAAATAAAAGTAATCACGAGTCAAAAATACATTTAAAATATCTCATTTTTTTGAGCTTCAAACTTAACTATACAGAACTATAAACACATCTAGGGTATCTCATTTTTTTCGAGTTTCATACTTGACTATCAGCCCGTATCATATACATGAACTATTAGATATATGAGTTTCATACTTAACTATCGAGTGTTGTTATAAAATACGTGAGCTATTAAATGTGTAAGCTTTCTACATGAACTATCGTCAATTCTTTCTCAAAAGACACTTGGAATATTTACCAAACCGATAGTTGAGATATAAAATTTCAAAAAATTAAAACACTGTAAGGGAAGCCGCTATTGCAGAATGTGATGATTGGATATTAATTCATGTATATATTCAATTCAAAAAGGAAAAAAAGAAAATTTGAGAGTATTTATAAATTCAAAAAAGAAATCATTTTCGAATTTGATCATTTCTTAAATTATATTGAATTGTATCGAATTTATTTTCTATAGTCAAGCGTTATGGAAAGAAAGTACTCCTAACTATTGAATCTAAAATCCCATAGGCCTTGGTGCCCATATTAAAATCCAATAAAATTTATATTCATATTAAATATTTTTTATTTTCAAACAAAAACAACTCCTAGAGGAGACTGAACCAACTAATTCGTAACAAAGACAACTCCATCAAAGGTGCAATTTTATGAAACACTTACCACTCCACGACAATTCCATTGGTCACACAAACATTTTCATTTAATTTGTTCTAAAGCAAAAAAAAAAGTACCAGCTGTGATTTACACTTTCACATTATCATCTCATCAAAGTAATTAATGGAAACCAAAAAAAATAAAGAGAGATAATTTTTCCTTAATCAGTTTTCATAACTTTGTTAATAATCTAATTATACAAATTCTGCATCCTAATAGAAAAACCTATCAACAATTTGTTAATAAAAAGCTTCAATCAGAGATCTAATCTATACTTTAAAAATTAAAATCTAACATTTTTTTTAGATCTATGATAAATTTCACCGTCTATCGGCGGTTCCTGTACACAAAAACTGAATCAACGGCGCCGGTTCATGACAAAACGGCGCCGCTGGATGTTGCCACTTCTTAAACACCGGTAACTCTTTCTTCACCTCCTCTTTCTTACTATTACTCGAATTAGAGTTAGAATTAGAGAGACGATTAATCACCGATTTCAGACTTCCGGCATCAGGAGAAGCTGGAGAAGTAATCAACGGCGATAAAAGCGGTATAGCGACATTCCAATCGGTCGGTCGGTTGATTTGAATCGATGCCGGTGCTCGACGCTGTAACCGGCTAGGATTCCGGCGGTCTCCGGTGGAAGTCCGGTGGTTGATTGACATAATTGGATCGGAGATTTGTATTTGGGGACTGGGGAGAGAGAAATTAGGGCTCGAAAGTGGGGAAATGTGAATGCGATGGAGAAGAAGAGATTTGGGGGTTTATATAGGGGGCATGTGGAGGACACGTGGTAGATTGTCAGTCAAAGGTCAAAGAAAGGGCCAGAATATTTATGTTGCACAGGTCGGCTTTGAGCTGGATAACTGTGTGTATTTACTCTCCGAGTCTTGTCCGTTTCAATTTATGTGAAAATATTTGACTGAACGTGAAATCTTAAGATCGTGATTATGAATCATGTTAACTCGAAATTTAAGTTTAATTAAACATGCAATTTAAATTAGAAAGAAGTATCAAAAACACCCTCGAATTCGATGCTAATATAATTTCATTCTCAAACTATTGATAGCCTTAAAAATACCTCTTAATTTGACTAGTTAAACTTAAATACACATCTAATCTTGCAACATGAGTGAAATACACTCTTAAATTCTCGTAAAGTTTAAGATTTTTTAAGCACTTCTCGCGACTTTAATAAGAGTCTTACTCTCCTACAAGAGTTTGAGACGACTTGCTATGTTATGTTGCAGATCGGGCGCGTATATCTAAATTTAGTTAGTCAAGTATATGGGGTGTTTTTAAGGCTGTCAACAATTTAGGAACAAAACTAATATTTTTTATTAAATTTAGGGGTGCTTTCAATACTTCTCTCCTTAAATTAAAGAAATAATCATTTAAACATTAAAATTCCATATTTTATAAAACTAAGTTTAATTGTTATGATAAAATTTGACTGATAACTTAATGTTTTATTGGATTGTCTTCTAAATTTTTTTTATAGGAAAATGTCAAATATATTGTTATTGCCTTAAAAAGTTGATTCCTCGAGAATAAATTACGTAATAAATTAGAGGATACTTGACATTATATATTGTAATAGGATAGTAGGAGATTGTGTACCAAAAAAGATATTAGCATAATAGGAAAAATGAGTTTGTTGATACCATGAGTACATGAATAGATTATATAAATTGCAATGGGTAGTTTGGTGAATGAAATATTTGACGTTCACATAGAGTTTTGAAAATATCATACATTAAAATGGTGTGATACAATTTATTCTAACGTTTGTATTAATAAAGTGTTACAATTTAAATATATAAGTCCTGATTTATAAATATTCTAATTTAAATATATTAAAATATATTTCTCTTAGAGATAGTTTTGAAACATTATAAAATACACTTTTATATTTCATAAATTTAATATTCAATTAGAATATGCCACGTAAATTACGACAGAAATTAATTGACATTCTAAGCCGAGCTCACGTCTAAGCAGCTTAAGCAAAAAAGACTGATATTTTTATAGTATATAGTATTTAAAAAAAGCTCATCACTTGGTCAAAAGCGTTACATAGCTGACTGGATCCTTTAACCCAACGTCACTCTTTCTATTATAGGCAATCCTACACCAATTTGTCCATAAAATAAGTGAAAACACTTTTACAAGTTAAAAGTAAAAACACCTCTTAACCGGCAATAATTAATTAACAATAATAGCTTAATTAAATTAAATATATTTTTTAGAAAAAATTATCCTTTTTGGTAATTGTCTGGAAAACCTATAATGACATTAAATTTAATGACAATTAACTAATGTCGTAAAGATTTTCTTACCTTTTATTAATATACATATTTATTATCGTTAAAAATTGTCTTTATTATAGTGATAGTTGAGTAGCTGGGAGCAGAGGCGGAGCTAGGTGAGGGTTCGTGAGTTCAGACGAACGCACTAGCTTTCCCGTAAAATTTGTATTTGTTTTAAAAAAATAAATAAATATATATGCATATTAACTTGTGAACCCCTTAATAAAATTAATTGACAATTCAATGGTAAGGAAGAGTGGTGAAAATACTTTTCCACACATTTGTTGTGGGTTCGAACACCTTTCTTTGAAGAAGTTGTAAAAATAGAGGTTTTGAAGAAATTGTAAAAATTTATTGCACAGTATTACATATTATCCAGCCGTTAAGTAATGGATTTTTACCCGCACGTGAAACCATATCATCATCGTACATTTTCTGACAAATGATGTAACAATTAACGGCTATGATTAGACTTACGTGGCAAATTTTGATCCTTAAAAAAGGACAATGCACGTTTGGGTCGGAGATATCGAGTTATCTTCATTGTCTGATAGTGCTGTCACACATTTCAAACTTTGGATCGTTTTAACGTTCCTTTCGAGGATATCAACCACCAGTGTGGTAGGATGAAATTGAATGAGACTCTTTCGTTTTTAATCAAATATGAAGTAGTAATTTTATAATAAATAGAATATTACAATAAAGAGTGTCGAGATAACTTTAAAATTTGAAATTATGCATTTTTATGGTAATTATTTTAAATTAATTTGAATATTTTTGGATATATAGTTTTAAGTTATGAGTTTCTGTAAGTTCGTAGATAAAAAGACTGAGAATATAAATTACACTTAAGAGATTGTTTGATTTAGAGACGAGTTATACATAAATTACTACTAATAAAGATTATATTGTAAAGCAATATGGGAACAATGATGTAAAATTAGCAATTTACAGAATTAATAAAGTGGTTGTTCGATTAGTTATATATTCATAGTATTGATCAGTTAAGAGCTCGCACTGAAAATGGGGATTTGAAATGGATCTATTGGTATACTAGCTAGGCGAAACAAGATTACAAATTATGAAGATATTCAGGACGAGGTGGATATTGCCTCTGTGGAGAATAAATTAAGAAAAGTGAGGTTGAATCTGACATGATTCAGATATGTGATGAGGACATATTTAGATGCTTTACTTGGAGATGTGAGATGTTGAGTTTGGTTGGTCTAAGAAAAGGTAGAGAAAGATCAAAGAAGTATATATGACGAGGTGATTAGACGTAACTTAAAACACACAAAACTTACCGATGACGCGACTTTAGATGAAAAAATATAATGATCGGGGATCAAGAGCAGGTTAATAGGTAATTGTGCTATAGAGTTTCCCTAATCAATGGTATTAGTATTTTTTTTTGAATTTTTATTATAGCCTATTAATATTATTCTCTTTTTCTTTCATATCGTAATATTTGTTGGTGCTATTTTGTTTTTTTTTCCTGAAATATTCTCTTTTCCTTCTTATTTTGCTATGTTTTATTTGAATTGGGAATTTATATAAAAAAAAAAAACCTCTCGATATTTACTCTCATAAGGTCGGGATAAGACTTATACAAACCATCCTGATGTTGATTTTGATCTTTTAATCCGTGTTTACTAAATCAATTTAATGTTGATCTTTTAATCCGTGTTTACTACTACTTTTATTCTTATTCATATATCATGAGATAAATTCTTACCTAACTTTATACAAATATTTTGTATGCAGGCAATAAAAATAATAAACCAAATTGAACATTTTAATCTGTGTTTACCAATTCTTTATTCTTATTTCATACTTCATATCATGAGATAAATTCTAACCTAACTTTATACAAAATATTTGTATGCAGGCAAAATGCTAAATTTTATGCTTTCCTATATGAAAAGGTACCCAAAATATATTATTACCATTAATGTGATTCTTTTTTCCAAATATTACCTTGTGCAACCAAAAATCTCACAGAGATTGTTTGGTTACCTAACTAAGTTATTTCGAAATTATAGTTATGAAATTATAACCGTTGAACTAATTTATTTCGCAAGACAACAAGAACAAAAAAGAGGGGCTTAATGTAGGTGTCAAACTAAGAAAAGACGGAGAATTAATAAATTAAAATAAGAAGAAGATGTTTTCAGCTATCAGAGTCTTCGATAAGAAATCTTTAATCAAACAAAATATAAATTTAATCTCGAACTTATTCAACCTTATCTAGGAACAAAAAGATCACTTAATTAGTACATCAGTTAAGAACAAACATAATTTCTAAATATTCTTTATGTGCCCTAGTCAAAGTGTCCATGGTGGGTCATAGTTAAACCACCTTTGACAAAAAAGAAAAAAGAAAAAAGAATATACAGAAATGAATGGACTCAAGCAAAGACCCAATCCAAAAGCATAGACAAAAGAAGGAATCAATTAACCCCTAACACTAGTTTTTATAACTTTACAAGATTTTGAAGAACATTTTTGACTACTAAAATAATTTATCCACATCCTTTAATCTTTATAGCATATTTTCTTCTTCTTTTATTTCTCTTAATTTATGTTTTAAGCAATTCACAATAGATCAACCAAATATGCCAAAAAATAAATAAATCGAGCTGTATAGGTTTATTGTATGTAATCTTACTCTAATTTTTATTGAAAGTTGTTTCATGACTTGAATCCATAACCTCCTAATAACATAACAATAACTTTATCAGTTACTCCAGGGCTCCCTAACACGTTACTAATTGAAATATCACAATTTAATCTGTAATAATTGACAAGCTATGTCTTCCATAACAATTAAATCAAAGTGAAGTAGAAGTTTATCGATTCTTGATTAATTACTTCCTTGCTAGGATTAATTTGTAACCATTTTTATTATTTTTGGTGCACCAACTAATATTTTGAAAATATTAATTCATAATTTTCTAAAGTAAATAAGAAATTATTAAAAAGCTGAGTTACTGAAGTGTGAAGTACATAAAACAGAAATTAGTTATCGTTTGTAAAATGACCATTTTAACCCCTCAAATATCACCATCACTATTAAAAGATCACTAGTTTTCCATTGAAATTTACCTCTGAAAAATGTTTGGTAGTTATTCCCATCGATATTTTGATTGAATGTGAGGGGAAAAATAATAGTGGTGTCTTCATACGGTAAAAATAGAAAGCTTCGATGAGTATCTACACTATTGAAAAGAATCACTATTTTCCCTCTAAAATTTCCTTGAACAAAAATTCAGTAGTTATTTTCATTGATAGGTGAAAAAAAATAATATTTTCATATAAAAAAATTAGAAAGTTTCTGACCATTTCAGTGAGAATGGTTATACCCACCAAAGGTCATATTTAAAAATAAGGGTCATGTGAAGATTATGTTTCTAATGTTTATAACTTATACCAACGAAAAGGTCATCGAACTGTTAAGCTTTTGACCAATGCGCCGAATTTCGATGACTGCGTGGCTCTTCCTGCATGATTTAATTTTGAATATAACACGATAATCATATTTTTATTTGACTAATTAAATTCCTCCCAAATTAATTATTCACATCGAGGGTCAGCTAGCAAACCAACTCTATGAAAATTCCACAAAGTTGAGAATAAAATCGTCTTAAATAAGTTAGAATACCAAGGTTAGTATAACCCTATACTGTGACTCAAGTTTCCTAGAAATTAGGATGTACTTCAGATTGGCCTTGCTCAGTGATAATTCTTGAATAATTTTTCAGGTTTCAGGATTATCGAATCGTCGTTCACAAGGGCTACCACATGAGTCCAGAGGGAGGAGTGAGGCTTACAGTTCTTTCGTCTTCAAGATAAGCTAGCAAGCTCCAGTTTCGATCAGTATCAAATCTCATAACCCTGCAGAAAGCTGAACAACAAAGGAATTGAAAGAGAAATGTTAATAGTAATAACATTGCATGACCTATGGAAAGCATGCATATGTTTCAAGGCTACTTGTATGACCCAGTGGGCGTGTACTCGACATATTTGTCCCACCTCTAAGAACATCCAACTGAGCAAAAGAAGGAAAAACGAGAAGAAGCAGAGAGGAGATGAAGCATTTACGACATAAGTAAAATATTTACTGCTTACTGATTGATTGAAATGAAACAATAATGTGTACAAATGGTGATCGTGGTGTCTAGATGTATCTCTCTATGCATACTCCTTGAATGTTTCTTCCATCTCGAACAATTCTGAATACGCGTGCATGACACAAAATATTGATGACCAAAACTAGTTCGATTTTATACTTCCCAGTGTGATCTCTCAAAATCTCTCCTGCAATTACCACAATATGAAAGCATACACTCCTCTCTCTCTCTCCCCCTCCCCCCCAAGCAGTCCAGCACTATAACAATAACAAGAAATCAGAAGGCAAGGACAAGAATTATGTCTTGACAGGACGAAAAGGAAAGATAATAATCATAACCGTTCAATCCCCTCGTCAGTTCTAGATTAATCCCCCAACTCATCCCTTACCTTTCCCACTTATCTGAAGCAAAAAAAAAGCAAACGTATAAAACCTGAGTTGAAAATGAATATAGATAAATTAGAGCAACATTTATTTGTACCTCTTATGAATTCAGATAGCACATTGCCTGTGCTTGAAGATAACATGAATCCTTGTACTTTCTCCCACTGCCAATGTGAATTCCATTTTTAATCCAGTCCTCACGATGAATCCAGGCCTCCCTACTAATATCAAGAATTCCGAGGATCTGCAGTGCATAGAAGTGACACTAACTCTAAAGAGTCTCATACAAACTTAAAAGTGAAGCATGGTACAAGATTTGGTTGAACAGGTATCACCTTATGCATCATTAAAAGAAAATCGTCTCAACAAGATAAGTACATTTTTAGCATCCTGGATATAGCAATCTCAAATTGAACTGGTGGTTATTCGAAAAGAAGAATTCTACCAAATGTAATAGTGTACCACTTAGTATTCTTCAGGAACTAAGATTATAAAACAAAAAGCACGACACAATACAATGATTGTCCTCTTGAGGCTCCTGATCTTGAATTGAGATGTTATTCATAAATTATGCACCAAAATAGGTTCAATGCAACAATAATCTGTAGCATCAACTGTTCTTTAAGCACTGTAGTGGAGTCTTACAGGTCAGTTGATGCGATTAGCAATCCCATTACGCTGTTCAGACTCTTCAGTGCCATTTATTTCATTAGTGACAAAAAAACACTTCAGGTAATGCTATAATAAATAGTTATTATTTATCAACTCCTTTTATTCCTTTTATAATTGTGGTGTGAGAGCTACCTTGCCTGCATATTATTTACCACCTCCTTATAATAACTTATAATACAAAGCCCTAAATTGTATCAAAGCCATATTACCAGAATGTAGGATTTAGCCGTTAAAAAATAGTGTATGGAAACTAAGCAGAACCTCTAATAAAAATAGTGTCTACTTACTGCTCCGCCTTTCCATGACACAAATGCTGGATTTGTTCTCGATTGCAAGACCTAATATATGTACATACAAACATAAATGTAAATTCTTGACAGCAACTTACTATATAAAAAGAGAATAAAAGATGAGAAGAAAACAAAATGATGTAAGTCTGCAAGGACAGCAAGGGCCACAAAAGAGGATGGGTACCCAAACACAATAGTTTCTATTGCACCTATTTGAGCCAAAGATTCTTCAAAGTTCCATTCCAAATATTTACCCACACATGGTCCATTTTACATATGTATTTCAACAAGTTGGATTAGTTGGCGAAGGAATCTACATACACGGAAAAAATGGCAACAACGACAATCACTACGCTTCATATCCGTGCAAGTTGGTGTCGACTATATGAATCCGAAACAGAACAAAAGAACACTTAAGAATTTGTCTTTTATCCATTCATTCCATATATAAATATAAATCTTAAATAGATTGCTCTATCATGACAACTATTTAATCCCTAATACTTTTTAAACCTCAAAATACCCTTTTCATAGAAAACACCGAACTCCCTCTTCATTCCATTTTCACCATTTGTTCTTCTCTCTTTTGTGCTTTGGTCTATTGCATTTATCACAAAATAATTTACATTTATTAAAAATAATCCTATCAAATCAATTTAGAGTAAATTGATACATAAGTTAATTTGTAGTTGAATCAATTAGAATTAAGAATCTTGCAATAATCAGCTCCTTTTTTTCAAGGTGCCAAAATAATGAAACTCCTTTTTAGTGCGAACTACTTCAAAAGCATTTAAGTCATTTTAGATGATAAAAGTCATTATCAACACTTTTTCATCAAACATATCAACTGCTTATTATCTGTTTCGGTACTTGATATCATCATCTACATCCAGAAAGCCATATGCTTTGGAAGAAGCTTGTACAGTTTGGGAAGGGGTTTTGATTGATCAAAAGAAGAATCTACTTCAACCGATATGCCCCCTCCAACACATAATTACTTATTTATAAAATAATTTTTTATACTTAAAAGGCATTATTAGTATGTGATGCTTATCCACTAATTTGTACTCATCAACAAGTGAGAGCAAAAGACGTGTATGTTTCCTAAGGAAATACCAAGGAACTCTCACATATTTATTTTTGGATTCTCCTTTCCCTTAACAATTTGTTTTCCCCATTTCTGGTCTTCAGCATGCTGAAAACAATCTAAGCATCTGAAGGATATATTTGAGAAGGCCAAACACATAATGAAACCTTAGGATGATAAAGGGGCAGGACTGATATAATTTTATTTGATTAAATCAAGAAGGCGGATTATGCATCTGGCAAAGAGAAGATATAAGGTTCATGAGATTGTCTGCAAATGCATATTGAAGAACGACATAACAACTAGAATAGAAAGAAATCAAAAGCTCAAAACTTACCTCCACAGTGTCAATTGCTTCATGTGAAGGGATTGCGTGTAAAACTCTGGATACGAAAGTGAGCAGTTAGCATAAAAGCATACTATTTTGTTAGAAAACAAAAAACATCAAAGCACACTAGACTACTAGTGATCTCCTAAACCATTTCTATATCTTGGAAAATTTTCAACATTCTACTTATTAGCACTTACCTGATAACATGCCAAAATGCAGTCGCCTAGTTATGCTTTAAAAATCTTCTAAACAGAGGGTGGAATATTCATTGATGATATGTATATATAATTATGTCCAACTTCTAGCAACATGGGCATTGTTTTCTTTTTCTGTTTAAATTCAGGCAAAACTAGACTCGAAACAAACCTTTCCTCCACAGCAGGAATGAGACCATAAATCGATGCAGCTCCACCAATCTGAAGAGTTGAAAAATATCACGCTTCAAACCACATGACAGTAACTATAGGTTTAATGCCTTAAACAACTAACCAGTTGCATGCTGCAAAACAACTTTCTCTGTAGCTCAATACGCCCTGTCAATTGTATGAAACTAGGCTCTGAAAGAGTATATCCAAATTCTACTACATTATAGAATAGATCACTATTATCACCTGTCAAAAGAATGCTCTTTGTAATAGCTTCAGCAAGTCCAATAATATCTTCTTTCTTTGGCTTTGTTTGGAAAACTGGGTAGCTCTCCCACATCGGATATGCACCACCACCAGGGAAGTCCATGTGCCATGTGTCCTCAAGCATATCATCATAATCGTTAAACCTATTTAGATGCAATAACTGAGCACAGAAGGAGGGAGAAAGGATTTAGTGACATCATATATACTTAACTTACCAAGAGGAGGGTGGCGGAGGATAGACATCTGGAACCAAAAGCATTGGGTAAAATAAACCCATCGGGGGAACCTGTATTTGCAAACTATCAGGCACTAATATCAACCCTTGTCAATTCAAGGTTTCATCTTTATCAGCAAGTACCAAATCTGCCTCTTTCTTTTGAAATACAGATGGAACTTGATACTGTAAAAAAATTGGCTAATTGTTAACATGGGATCTCTCATGTTCAACAGCAAAATCATGTCACAATTGCTCAAATGATATCTCAGCTTCAATTGCAAAAGCATGTCATGATTTAATTTTGGATTTTCATTGAATTATGATTAAAGAATAACTTTTCTGGATTAGACAATTCAATTTGTCAAACCATGACAAAAAACACTAGCTGCACTCCCTTGTAAAGCAGTAACCTTGTGATATATTGCATTGAAAATGTTGCCCCTTATGAGGCATAAGCAGAATTTATCTTCGAAGAGTTAGAATGTGAAAGTTATACAAATGGCATTAATCACACATCCTCTTCAACAAAAGCAAAATAAATACAAGAAGATTTTGAGGTTAAGAGGTATACATTAAGAGCAGTCAGCCTAGTCTTATGCGATCCAGGTTGCATTCCATCTTCATATGAATGTACCATAGCAACAGCTTCTACTTCCCCCTCCTGGACAGTGGAATAAATTAAACATGCATTTAGGTGTTCATGTAAGGATGCATCCTATTCATAACAAGAGTTATTATAAACAGTGCGGTAGATTACAATAGAAGGTGATAAATCGAACAATTAGACTGAACATCATCCACTAATTGTCTCTATTCATCCCAAGGACACTTTGGATATACATTCCCAGCTTCATATATTGATTACCAAACTGAGGAATATCCAGTAATGGGCTATACGTGTTTCTAGCATATAAATGTTAAAAACCTTAAATTTGTATTTTCTTAAATAGTAGGAAACTCACTTTGATCTGACAGTAGGACTCCTTAAGTCTGTTAAGCATCAGCAAATCTACAGGCTTTGACAGGGCATCAGTCCGAATAGGTGGCCATGTTTGATGATGCCTCTGAGTCCAGAGAAGGCATCTTGATATATCCTGTTAGAATTATTTTTTTATAAACAGATAGGTTGGCTAAGAAAGACGAAAGACAAATCATTGAGGACAAACTAAAGGAGAAGCCGAGAACTTAATAAACTGCTTCAAGGTTGACGCTGAAATGTGTAATCATCTCATCTAAAAGCTTAAGCCATTAGTGAGAGCACATTTTTAATTATTTAATTATATTATGTATCAACACTTGAAGACAAAGAAACCCCGGTTTTTCCAAAAAATTCCTAGAGCTTTGCATCATTTATAAATTATAAAGACAAGGAGAAGAAAAGTTTGTTCCTGTACTATAAGAACAAGGGATAGTTAAGTTTGTGCTAATTAACATAATAATGAACTTTGCACCATATGATAGATCTTTGGAATAAAGTTATCGAATATAGACTTGGGGATATTACAAAGGTGAAACCAGTTTGGATTCAAGAGCAATAGATCTGAGATAGAAGTAACTTTAGAGGGAGAGGAAAATGATCCCTACACATGATAGAGTGTCAGGAAAAGTCCTTTTGGTGGGTGTATGAGAAGAAAAAAACACATAAAATATTAATATCTCACAAAGGACATATATATAAGAGCAATGGCAAATGTTAGAACTGCGAAAGGAGAAACAAAGGAGTCATGACTGTGAGTTTACACTAGAGATCTGCCTTGAGAGTTGAGCCCGTACTTAATTACCCTAATTATGGATTAATTAACAATAACACATATAATAAGGTTTTGGTACATGCTATTTGCAAATGATATTGTATTAATAGATGAAACTAGCAAAGCAGCCAACCAAAATTTGCAACTATCAACTATGGAGAAGCAATTTGGAGACTAAAGATTTAGGATATGTAGAAATAGACGAAATACAATGTGTTGCATTTTTAAACCTTATAATAACATTGAAGGTGAAGTGAGATCAGACGAGACTGTGATACTCAAATGCAAATAATATGGATATCCAGACTCAATATTCTATGAGAATGGCATGATAAATAACTATGTAACACAGAATACAATGAGATGGTTGAAAAGGAAGATTAGTAGGGGTGCAATTATGCGATAGAAAAATACCTAACAAAGTGAAATTTAGAGAAAAATCAGAGGAAATTCTTTTGTTATTGTTGCTACATTTATATCAAACAGTAAGCGTGAGATTTAGAGAATTTCTAGGTTTGAGAACCCTTATATTTGCCTTACAAGAAAAGTAATTTAGTTTGGAATAGGAAGGTCTAAAGAGAGAGAGAGGAATGGATATAAGGGATTCATACAGTCGGAACTAACCAGTTGGCATTAAGGCGTAAGTGATTGACAAATTGAACAAGGATAAGACATGTATATATTGAAGTCAGTAATATTGAGGTACAAGATTCTTGATCTTTGAGCTCATTTCAACTTCTCTATGCAAATCCCTCTTGAGTTGTCAAGCATAAGCAGCCTATTGACAGCAAAACTATTCAATAGAAACATCCGATTAAACAAGTTCCCAGTTTATTATGTCTCACCCTACTTAAAAAAGAAACTCAGATGGCATCTCCAAGAAATAAAAATGAAAATAACCTCTAGTATAAGCAAAGCATAAAAAAGATTAAAAAAAATAAAAATTGAGCTTCTTGACTTTTTCACTCGGCAAAGTAAAATCCATCCTTTTTACTGAATGCTCACCTCTCCACCAAACCGTAAAGATATCTGTGTTGTGGGTAGAACCACTCCATCCTGTCCAATAGCATCAACCATTAGCATATGAACACATGGAGGATCAGCATAAAGGTCAAATAGCAATTTTCAGATGTTCTTGTTAAAAAGCATAAGAATATCACAGAATTCTTTCTGCTTCCATATTTAAGTAACAGCAAATGTATAGACTGTTGGTCATCTACATAGATAACAAGGCATTGGCAGAGCAATTGGGGAGACCAAGGTGAAGCAGTAATCACAGTGAAGTAATGACAATGAAAGATATCATGACAATGATAGAATAGCACTCTCAGAATCCCAATTTTCTTGTATAATTTTAACCTAGTATTGAGACTATGAATAATGAGAAATTTTCTTATACTTGGGTGTGCATCAATAGCACTGATGGTACTGGATGTACTAATCATGATTCATGGCCTGTCATAATAGGTGGCGAGAGCCGTTCGGAAAATCTATTTAAGAAATAAAGAGGAAAGATACCATTACTGTGAGTGTGAAAACTGATGCCTTAGTAACATGAACTACTTTCGGAACGTTATCATGATTCATGTCCAGTTATAACCACCCCCACTTCCGCAACACACAAGGAAAAACCCTTGCAGTATGCCAGTATCAAAGTTACTTAGAATCCTTATCACGGGTCCCATTTTTAATGCTGGAGTGCTATAAACAAAGCTGTAACAGAAAAGGGGCTTAATTGTAACTTTCCAACCATATAGAAGGTAGAAATAAAGCCACCATACCTCAACACAGATAACAGATGTCACTTGAGCTCCGATGTTGACAATGCATGCTGTTGATAAACCATTTCCAAAAACTGCAGCAAGACCTTCCTGGTTTAACCAATTCAAACAGAACATGAGTAACAAAGATGATTTCATACATTTTCATCCCTACTGTTTGATTACAAGGTACAGTTAGCACTTCCAGTTAGTTGTTTTCAGTCATCTGCATTTCCAAGAACAGGCAATTGCATATTCAAGAGTAAAGTTTTCCTATTTCAGCAAACTTCTTAACATCCTGATGTTTCTTCCTTGGCCCTCCTAAGGTAACTAATGGCACAAAGATCAAGAAAGGAAGGGAGACTTTTAAAGCTTGTAGCATTAAACATGCCATAACATTCGTGTCACTATAAAAGTTTGTCATTAAGGATAAAATAGAAGGTTTGTGTTAATATTTCCAAACTTAGAAAACTGCCGGGTTTTTTTTAAACGAACTAAAAAATTGTCACAGGAACTGGAACTGAGGGGAGTAAATAATTTAGATCTTGGATTATCATAAGAGCCAGTTAGGAAGGAGAAAACAAAACATTGATGAGACACCCTAAACATAGGATTTTGGGGAACACCTCCTCCCACTATGCCCAACTTCAAATAAATAAGTGTTTTTAATAGATTCTGACCCTTCTTTTTTCATTTCATCAAGAAGTAGGTGCTCCATAAGAAAGAAAGTGGGCCCATCGTTGGGCAAGTTATTGCTAAACGTAATGGTGTACAAGATAAATCTTCCTATTCTCCTTAATTAAATGAAAATGAAATGTATTAACTTTGATATACATCAAATAGCCTAAAACTAACTTTCAAGAAGTAAGCTTAAAATTCCTAGAAAACTAAATGTGATCCCCTTTTAGAAAGTGCAGCAAGTCTATCAAGAAACTTGCAATGGGGGTAGTAATATGTAAGGTCTTCTATGATTATAGCTCCAAATGGCACTGCTTAACAAATACATACCATACACACAAGTTTTATTGGTATTATTGTTGATTAGAAAGCATGGGACAAGCAATTATCAGATCTTCATAAAATAGAATGAAGCAATCTATATATTTCAAAGTTCATGCTGTCATGTATGTCGGTAGTTGGAAAATTTTATGAACAGGTTAATAAGAATGAAGGTTTCGGTCCAACTTATGTGCATACAATCACTTAATAATGCCTAAAAGGTTCAGCAACATAATATCACCTGGTGGACTACTGCTGAACCAAAGCGTAAGTCACACAACACGATAGATAGCATTTCCTTGATTTCTGCTTTGCATAAACAACAAGAAGTGTTACATTTTCTATAAAGAACAAAAAGTGCTATATCAACGACAGAAAGGGGTGATCATATGGTAAAGTCACAATCACATACAATCACATCGACAACAACTATGTGTAAATCCCAAACAAGTTGGATTCGGCTATATGAATCCCCACTGACCACGTCTACAGTCTTAGAAAACTCTTTTACCTTGTTTGTGCATGGACTATGAAGCCTCCTGTGAGCTTTTATGAAAGAAAAAGCACTCTCAGGAAATGGACACAAAACAAGAGACTAAAACATAAAAGATCCAATGACCAATTGGCCACTAGATTCCTTGTGATGAAGTACTATGAGGATAATGGATGGTTTGATTGACGAGTCAATGAAGGTGGTGAAATTTGAAAGAATTTCCAGGCAAAGAAAGTAAAATACAGAACTTCTATGTCACCCACCAGCAGTGGCAAGTTAGCATAGAGATTGACATGAAATTAATGTTTTGTTCTTCTTCTTATTCGATCGGATGAAACTAAAATCTTTTTAAAATGTCCAATCACTGTTACAGTCCAATCTGGGTTCATCTATCCAAAGTAGGGATGGCAAAATGGGTAATATATATGGTTATCCATCCAACCCAACCCATTTTAAATGGGTTGGATACCTGAAGTTTTTTTAAAAAAGAGTAAACATGAGTCAACCCATATTATCCACTTAAAAATATGGTAATTTAATGGGCAAAATAGATAAAAACTACAGGCTACAGCATATACTCTTTTTTTAACATAGGCTACAGTCATATAGTATTATGTTATTTCCTTAGAATTTAGAAAGAAAGGAAAGAAGCAGGTTATAAATATTGTTTAGCATTTATTTGTGAGGAAACACTATGCCTTGCTAAATTCATTTCTTTTGGAAATTTGTGAATGTGGTTTGACATAATAACTGAACTATAAGCATATTACTATTGTTGGATTGTTCAAAGGGAATAGTTGATATTCTCTTGGTTCCCCCACAAAATAATGCGGTAGAGTAGTACATAAAACTAGTAAAATGAGCTCTCTTGGTTCTATGATATAGTAGGCATTGTCTTGATACTATGATAATGATAATTTTGATCAGCTTTGGTTGGGTAATTTAGACCCACCATATTCCACAATGATAATATGGACAATAAGGATGTCCATATTATCCAATGAGTAACCTATTAGTTAAATATGACTGGTCAGGTATTTTATCCATTTTTGTTTAACTCGTTTTCGACTTATCTATATCCAACTCAATCCGCCCGTTTTCCACTCCTAATCCGAAGACTAGTCACTTACCAGCAATCCCTTAGACATTAACAACAACAACATATCCAGTGTAATCCCACAAGTGAGGTTTGGGTAGGTTAGGATGTACGCGGACTTTACCCTTACCTTTGTGGGGTAGAGAGGTTGTTTCCAGTACATCCTACCAAAGAAATTAAAATGACAATCTGAGGAAACCATAGGGAAATTTCCTCTTCACCAAACTGTTGGGCTTCTCCATGGACAACAAGACCCTCTTTCAACGTTCTTGCACTGAATTCTGATTTTCCTAATTTCAAATCCACGTAATGGATGAGCAGAGAAATTCTCCGAGAGACCATTTTATGATGGGTCACTATCTTCAGCATTTGGAGAGGCAATGAAAACTTTAATGCTTGGAAAACTAGTCAAGATAAGGGAAAGGCAGAGGATAAGTATTGATCTTTCCATTTCGTCATTTGGTGTTAGCAGTAGGAAGAGGAGGGAACATGGAGATATAATTTCCTTTTGGGCCTACAAATTTTAATGTCCCTTTTCTCTTCAATTTACCCACTTCTTATACTTCTGCTCTCTTTTGCCTTACCTTCCCCGTTCCCAAAATCAGTGGAAACGAGACCAGAACAGCTCTTTGGATTCATCTCAATCTATTGTCAATTAAATTCATTATCCTCATTTCAGTCTGCAGGACAGCACATATGTAAGAGAACACACTATCACAATTTTTTTTAAATGATAGTGGTGTTCGGGCCAATTTGCGCAACCCTGAGCTAGTCCACCTACTACAGCACACAAGCACAAATGTTGGTAACCTGCCCACCAAGGCTGGAGCAGCTGGGGATTCCCACTGTCGCACACACATATCTCTCTCTTGATAGTCCAATTAGTGGATTATTTATTTTCTCTAGAACACTGAAACTTCACATTACTTCATCAATGAAAACAGGTGTCCCGTGGATGACACTATGGCATTTTTACAAACCAACTAAGAGAAACACATAAGAGACCTTATGCAGATGTGAATTAGCGAAGCTAGCTAGACTATGAGCAGCTAAATTCCAGGATCTAGTGGTGTATGCACCTTATAGTATTTATTTCAAAAATTGCAGATTTGACCAAAATAACAAGATTCTAGCCTAAAGATAAATTTACCAGAGTTCTGGGTTCAGACACATTAAAAATGAAAAGGAAAAAATAGAGTATATATACCACGATTGTCAAATGTCTCTGGAATAACAAGGATTGCAGAATACATGTTTCTGTCACGATGAGGAATATGCAATTTCTCAACCAAAATCCACTCCCATATAGTATGCAGGTCTTCAAGAACCTAAAATTCCCCAATTATTATATTAAAATAATGGTCACTGGAACTCTAGTTAATCTGAAAGAAGTTACATTTATACACCTTTCGAAAAACCAACAGAAAAGTTTTCAGAAAATCGTGCCAATGCTCAATGAAAAAATTGGAAAGGGAAATCCAACATTGATTTCAAAAATAAAGTTACTAATGTGTGAGTCACAACTGGAAGAAGCAGATGCATATCAAATTTTCCATGCATCTAAAGAAATCTTGAAACAAGATGTTACCTGCTGCGTCGGGTAATATTGAGATACATTCAGATGACCTCGGCGTATAGGACGCCGCAAGCAATATGGTTCAGTTGGGGGTATTCTTAAAGCTTCCTCTCCACATATGTACTCTCTATATTTACGTTCACTGGAATTAGGTTCATCCTTAATCTTGCTTTCCTTCAGAGTGGGCGACTC
>JAJOOR010005981.1:0-26554 GCA_036250505.1 Solanum acaule | reverse complement strand
TATATATTAATGGTATCAAGCACTAAACGTGCATTAATAGTAAAAACCAAGGATATGAAAGTAAGACAGTAGCCGCTTATAAATAATTTCATTTTTTGAGTTCTCCCCTTTCACATAGTTGTACTACAGGACTGAGAAAAACCTAACTCAAGAGGGGGAGGGGGGGGGGGGTGTTCAATAAATGTTTTTCAATTTTTTCAAGTTAGATTGATCAACAAAATTTTAAAAATATTCTCTAGAAAAATAATTTTTTTTAAATGATGAAAGTAACTTCCTTTATGGAAGTATCGAAAAACAAGTTATACAAAACAAGTTACGCAAATGACATTCTACATTAATGCTATCCACCCCACCATCCAACTAATTTTATCTTCACCTCCACCCATAGGCCCCATCCCCACAACCCCCTACCCTCTATACTTACCTCTCATAATATTTGTTAAGATTATATGCAAATGTTTTTAGATAATATTTTTTGCTTGTATACCAAACATAAGAAAATAACTAAGAAATTCGCTTATTTTCCTATAAATATTTTTTAATCTTCCATCACACTGAACACACCCAAGAAGAACTTATGACACTAAGGGGTCGTTTGGTCCAAAGATTAATAACGCAGGGATTAGTAATGCATGGATTAGTAATGCAGGGTTTAGTATTGCAGGAATTAGTAATGCAAGGTTTATTTTTATCAAGTGTTTGGTTCATTGTTTACCACCTCATCTTGTGTTTGGTTTAAAACTCTATAAAAAAGCTTCTTTTCAATTATACACTTGAATTATTATGTAATTGAGTCAATGTAGACAATTGGAGGACAATAATATTTTTATGGCCTTTTAACTAGCTCTGAAAAGAACAATTTTGTTGTCATGTTTGCTATTTTTTCACTTGAATTATTCGAGGATAAATAATTGCCATTTGAATAAATTGACCACTCACAAAATGTCACTTTTCAATTTAAAAAAGATAAACCATCTACTTTTAAAATTGAAAAGACGGTCAACAATGATAAAATTGAATAAATCATCCACATTTACACATAAAAATTGCAAGTTGTAGTTTTAATATGTATGTAATTTTTTAAATTATTCGAAATACAAATAATTAGAAAACCACACAAATATATATATATAAATACATTCAAAATTAAGATCACAAACGTCATATACAAATAAACAACTCTCATTTCAAATTTGTATTGATTAGTCTTAAATTTATTTAGTAACAAACAACTCTCTCTAAATATAAGCTAATTTATTTAAATAAATTTACTAGTACAAATATAAATCATAAATCAAGAAAATAAACAAAATAATTAAAATGATTTGAGGGTTATTTTTATCTTTACATAGACTTCTCCATGGTATTATATCCTATGTATTACTAATACCTCCAAATGGAAGGTATTAGTAATACATCATATAATACCATGTAAGAGGTATAACTAATCCATGAATTAGTTATAGATAGGCCCAAATTCCTACCAAACATAGTACTAAATAATACCTTACATAATACATGGACTATTTCTTCTAATGCGGCCTACCAAACGGCCCCTAAGGTTATTTTATCAAACAAAGCATGGGCTGGAAAAAAGAATCCTCTTATGCTTTCGTGGTATACATGCAGTAGCGGAGCCAGAATATTTAGTAAAGGGTGTCAAAATATAAAGTAAAAATATATATGCGATGCTATCAAAGATAGAACACACAACCTCAAACAGTTTTTGCAACCCCTTAACCACTACACTAAACATTTAACTTGTATAAGAGGTGTCAACACTTGTATATACATATTTATTTAACCAAATTTTGACTTATATATACAATGTAATTTCCGACGAAGGGGTATCGAGTGACACCCGTTGCCCTAGGGTAGCTCTACCCTTGTATACATGGTGAACGCAAAATGCTTTGTTCACCAAACTATTTTATTTATTTTTTTGTTGAGAAAACTACCCTTTTTAATGAGCTGATATTACAGACTATCATTCTTAAGCAAAAAGCTCCCACAAATTACAGTTCATGAACCCAATAAACTACTCTCAAAAGAGTTAAAAAGAGGCAAATAAGGATGGTTTTAAAATATTACCTAGCTCTACTAAAGTTCTTTTAATCATCTACTTTTCCTAAATGGCCATGAATATCTTGAGAATGCCATTGTGAAGTTCTAACACAATATAATGTTATGTCTTCCTCCAAGAAGAGTATTGAGTAGCATAAATTTTTTTATAAGTATTAGTCTGAGACATCCTAATTACTTAGCTTCATTCTCACTAAAAGACACAAAACTAATAGACACTTCAACAAAGCAAAAACATGAATCAGATGATTTCAGCAATTCCCCTGTCAAATCAATGGAGTTAGCCCAGAAAGGGCTCAAATTATCAGCCTCTGAAGCAAAATCATGTCACCCATGGACCATGTTAAGCACTTTTAACTGTTGAATACATTCACAGATCCACCATTGTCCCAGCAAGACTCGATATCTTCTGAATCACTTGCAATAAACTTGCGTAATTTACATAATGCCAATATTATAGTCATTTTTCAGTTATGCAATCTATCTAAAGCACCAACTCACCTCACGGAGCCATGAATGAGAAGGCCTCAAAATCTTGAGGTTTCAGAAACCAGTTATTGAAATTTGAACTGCCTTTAAAGGTTTCTGAAGCTAAATTATATTCTTGCGACTTATCCTGCAAAAGATAATATAAAGAAGGTGAAACAGTCTGTTTCCACAAATTCACCTGGAAAATATTAGTCTCTCTTCAGTTCAGCTAAAGTGAGCAGTATAAATTATCACATAAGAATGTAAATATCAATGCCTTAATTAATAAAATATGCATATACTTGTATCTACAGACTACATGTCACCTTTATTGCTATGAAATATTAGTGCCTCTTTAGGTCACCCAAAATGAAAAGAAGAAAGTTATCACACAGGAATGCAGATACCAATATTTTAAGTGAACATGTAAACATTTGTACACAAAGAACTGCATGTCACCTTTAGTTCTCGATAAGAGTTCCCGACAAAAGTATGTTCACCTACGCAATTATGTGATAGTGATAAGAAGGATTCCAAAAAGCGCTTCCTGAAATGATCATAGGACATGTCATTCCCAAAGAATTACAAGATATTTCCACATACCATGGCTAAGCCTATGTAAACTTTTACATATCAGAAAGGATAAAGTACTAAAGCACATTTTATTAACTAGTTGACACGATGGTATGCACATGAAATAGTTAAAATAACAAAATGTGGGACTCCTCACTAAGCATCAGACAGAATTTTCTACAATTTTATCCCACTGAAATGAAGAATCATAGCATTAACAATGCTATAGAATTTTCTAAAATCTAGTTCTCATGAGCTTACTTGCATAGAGAAGACTCAGTGGAAGGAGACATAGCGCCCTTTGCAGAAGTACCCTGCTTCCTGCCAGTGGTTCCAAGAATGACCTCATGCAATCCAGAGTTGTTCCAGCATATGGAGTACCTTGACATTAGAACGCACTCTTTGAAGTAAATAAAAAGCAGTGCCAACAGATAATTCATCTAGATAAAGGAATATTATGCCACCTACCCACATGTTAAAGTGGTCAGAGCAGTTTCAGAATGTTGAAACTCCTCGGATGGAATTGGCGCAACAAAGACAAGTGGCTACCAAAGGTGAAAGTAAAAAATGTAACATACAAACAGTGAGGATAAGATGAAGAAGCATGGCAAGAAAATTGTGCAGAAACCTTGTTCACTTGAAATGGATCCATTAACTTGTTGGACAATGGTAAGACACGGTCGTGTATAGCTCTCATCACTTCATCTTCAATAATGGAGGTTTTAGAAGCTAAATGGGATTGTCCAATGGTCACAGAAAAAATATAAATTGGCTCCAAGAAATAAGAAAGTAGAGCTCCTGCAATAAGAACGGTACTGACTGAAATTAGAAACAACACAGAACTTCCATTAAATATTAAAATATCACTGCAATAAGTAAAAGCAAGGCTCCTGCAATATTAACAATAGTGATTGGCTTCAAGTAAAAACAATGATAACCACCAGAAAGTACCTTAACAACCACCAAAATTACAGCACATCTTGAAAGCACACTATAGAGGAAGGCTTCACAAAGTTGATAATACAATACCTACCAGAACAGTGTTCACCGGTTTCTCCATTTCATGAGACAATCTCTTCAGCAATTTAAGAGTCTAAGCACCAGGAATTTATTTTTTTCAAAAAGTCATATGATGATACATCACAAACTACTCCCACCATTTCATTTTATGTGTCCTAGTTTGACTGAGCATGGAGTTTAAGAAAATAAGAAAGACTTAATCTTACGGTTTTAAACTAAAGGTGTAGAATGTAACAAATGCCCTTTGAATCTTGTGGACTTTAAACATGCTAGGAGTGATAATTGAATTAAAGAGCTACAAAACATAGAAAGTGGCATTCTTTTTATAATAGACTAGAAAAGAAGTAAGACACATAAATTGGAACTCAGGGAGTACTTCACAATCCCATGAACCAAACAAGTGAACAACAGACCAACCATGTCATTGCATAATGAATAGTCAGATTTACCCATGGTGTTTTATTGAAATGACTTTGTGGATGTCTTACTAACCTGCTGACATTAAATGGGAATTCATGATAGGGATATGAACTCCATGAAAGATGGACATTTACAAAAGAAGATTAACAATTGGTAAAACATTCGATAATTTCATATAACTACTAAATCTCAATTAATTAAATGAAATGAAAGATTGATTTAACACATCATTTTAGTAGATCTAGAGAAACTGCTTATCACCATATTGATCAATTGTAGTCGTCAAACATCATAGATGCATTTTAAAACAGAGAAATATATAAAACAAAAAGATCAGTAAATACAAGATAAAGAAAAGGTGCTGCAACAGCTTCTATATTATTCATATATTTTGCGAAAGGTAAAAGTTCATACTATTCATAAATGTTGGTCCTTAGTTCTAAAGGTTTCTTCCATTGCTTTTGGATATTATATTATTGAAAGCAAATGTAACGATTAGAAATATAAGGAACCTTGTACACCAACCACGTTCCAACGGGCAATTTTATCAGAGCAGCTGACTGACAAAGTTGTATCTCCACGACCAGGTTTTCGCATGACTGTGCCAAAGGGTATGGGTAAACAACCTGAAAAGATAGAAATCTGAAATTATTCTTAAGCAAAAAATAAACAGACATGACAGCATGAGTTTTTGATTCCCAAATTATCTCCCTCTCCTCCTTTAAATTATCAGGGGGGAGATGGCACTTTGGATTTCCTAAACCAATTATTTTACAAGACATCAACCACTAATTAGTACTTGGTGGAAAAATCTTAAAGTGAGCCAACATCAATTGTCAACTTTGGTACAACAACAAAGTGGGCACACAAGTGGGGTCCGGGAAGGTAGAGTGTACGCAGACCTTACCCCTACCTTGTGGAGGTAGAGAGGTTGATTCCGTTTTCGGAAGTCCCTTGGCTAAAGTGAATCAAATCAAAATAGTTATGAACAAGGAAATATAGAAATGAAGAAAACATGGCAGCTTATATGGAAAGCAATACGAAGCATACAAAAAAGGAACAGTAACGTCATATGGTAGATATCAAAAAGCAAGAAACAACACGAATAAGGCTGATACTACGACATACACGGTGCTACAAACTACCACGAAGCCTAATCCCGCCGAAAAACACGACAACGCTCAACTACCTACTAACCTTCTACCCTAATCCACAACCTCCATACAACTAATTGTCAACTTTGCTGCTTAGATAAATTATGTTATGCCTAACAATTGTTCATAACAACTGCTACAAACTAATATTCCAAATCCATACGATTTGATCTGCCTTTTGCACAATGAACTGTTGCTTGGGTAATTTCAAAAACCAAAACTAAGGAACTCCTTCAGAAGACATCATAATGTAGAAGACACAGAAAGGCTAACACTTTCGATTTATTAGAATACATTCCATAGATATCATGATCAGTCCTATTTTTTTTAAAATGGATGCTATAATTTGGTCCTCAAGTCAGTTAACTGCTGATGTGACATAAGTTTACTATTAACATTCACACTACAAAAAAAGTCCATACCAGAATAAGTGATGAATACTAAACAGTCACAAGCAGGATACTCTCTCAGCTTAAACTTAAAGGTCACCTTGGTCCTTTTTCTTTTAAATCTTTAGTGTACACGGTCAAGTAATAACATTTTATAAACAAGGGAAATAAAAACCCGCTTACAAGAATATACCAAAAAGTAGAAAACCTTACCAAATCAAACACTAAATCCTTAGGCTAAAGGTTTAAAAAGCAAAAGAACAAACGGTGCTTGTCCCCAAAAAAATCAATCTTCCTTTAGTGGTACTCGCAAAATACATCCTAAGTCGAAATTATAATCTTTTCAACACAATAGTTTTCATTATTCCATCCTACCGATCAAGAAAACGTTTTCATTATTCTATTCTTCAGAGACTAAAAAGTTACTACACGTTGATCAATGTAAATCCCTCTGATAAAGATTAAACAATTTATACATTTTTATTTTTGAGAATAAACAATATACATTTTTAGTTTCTCCATCAATATACATGCACATAATGAAGACAAGAACTTAATATGGGAAAGGAGTTCTATTTTATTTTTTTAATTTCTTACGTACTACCTTCTTCCTTCTTCTTTTTTAATGATAAACAATTTCAAGCGTACCTCACGAGGAAGAAGACAAGTTCAAAGAGTGGGTGATAACAAATTCATATTTGTACGAAGGAATATAAGGATTTGATGATCTCATTTGTTCCAATGAAACTGGGACAGGAAAGAAAATAGCACTGTAGTTTAGGTAATGCACTAGCTCTTGATGATGAAACCACACTAGATCTTATCTCCTAAATTGTGCTTAATTTATCTTCTTTCTGATCGAGCCATTTGCAACTTTACTACCACTCTTGACTTGCACACACACTCAATAGGATTATTCAAAGGTCAGAGGCCCCACTAACCCATCAAGACAGCATGCTAAGTGAAGGGGATTAGATCTAGATAGTGAGCCCTATCAATTGAGCTTGAATCATCAAAAAGTGAAGAAAAGAAAATCCCAAAACATATAAACTGAGTGCTCACAGTTGGCCAGACTAGAATCGGACTATAGGCTTGCGACCAGGCTTGGACTAGGAATCCATGTTAGTACTCTTATCTTAACCAACTCAGCCTGACCGGTGAACAGAGCTAGCACTAAACACTCTAGCAGAAAAGATCAAAACAATTAAAAATCCTACCCCCACCTGGGATTTCTTAAGTTTAAACATATCTTCGCCAACAAATCCAAGTAACAAAAGACTCAAAATATCCTACATGACAATAAGGGGTTCAAGAAAGGCATTAAAGGAACTGGTTATGGCTAATGTTACTAATATGGTCATACCATCATTCATAGCAGTATATCCCGACGACTCCCCTTTTGAATAACTAAGTTGCATAGATGAGCACATCATGTCCCCATTCTTTGCAGGACTATCATGCAATAAAGCAAGCTCTGAACCTGGTGAGGCAACTCCACCTGCAAAGAAACTAGTATAATAACTAGATCGAAAAACCAGAGAGTTCTACTCTTACATGAGTTGAAGAAAGGGTTTAAAGAAGTAAAACAGAATACCACTACCTACAGGGTAATTGTGATATGTACAAATGTAACTGCCACCCGTGCTTCATTTTCAATTTTTTTGTTCCTAAACCATCACTCTCCAAATGGAACATGAAGTTTTCCACATCATCACGTAACACACTTCCATTGCTATGTGCATGAGTATTGTAAACATCTTGAATCTCTGAATACAAGTACCTGGTGTGATCAAAGAAAATCTTCAAGGATATTGATAAAAGTCATTTTCCTGTAACCAATGATAGGACATATTTCATCCATGTACACCTAGACATATCCTTGATACACTTAAAAATACAACACCCAAAAAAGAGACATTAGCACTGCAGCATAGGCACGGCACTCCTAAAATTTTAGAAAAAGGACTTCCATTGCCCAATTTGAGTGGTCTTTCCTCAATCCAACAAATTCACGCCTTAGAGTTTAATAGGTAGGTCGATCACTTCCTGTGAATAGAATGAAAAACCAGTTTCTGCTTAAGGTGAAGGGTAGACTGGTAGGAGGGTCAAGGTTCATTTATCGAAATTGTTTAGAAGTAAGATCGGAATGCCACCACCTTTGAGTTTTCATCCCCTTCCAATACTACCAGAGGGGAAAGATGTTAGTTCCATCTTTCTCGAACAAGACAACAAAATTCCAATCCTTATTAGTTGTTAAAAACAAGACAGTAATATAGTCTGTCAACTTTACGATACTGGTTTGCTTTAGTATAATCAGTTGGTGATGATCTCACGTGAAACTAGAATGCTTTGGTACTACTCATACAAGTCCTCAATCCTCATCCATGATTGAAACAGTTTGTTTTGCACACAACTTGAACATGCAAATTTTATAATGTTTTAAATATCCAGATTTATTTAAAATTTTGAAGAATCCAGTTCAATTAGGTATTTTGATATTCCTGCTTTGAAGATTGTTCGACAGAGAAAGTAGAAGAAAAAAAAGACCTTAGTAGAGCTCTTCTTGCGATAATTTCAGCATGAGAATCATTCACAACATCGCCTTTCGAACTCCGTCGCGAACGCCCTATGCATTTTGTCCCCGTTCCCAGCGAAATCACTTTCAGTTCTGCAAAATAATAAGCAATTATGGTTTCTTCAGCAAAATAGCGAATAGAAATCGGAAAAAGGATCAATTTTTAAAAAAGAAAAATTTCAAAAATTGTTAGGACCTTGTGAAGGTGAAGATGCAAGAAAAGCAGCCAAAACAGTGACTTCACGGCCTTGAGGTTTTCCTTTCTTCGGTAGACGGCGGTAGACTGAGAGCACTGCTTCTGATACTTTCTCCCCCCACTGTTTCTCCGGTGACGGAGACGGAGCTTGCGCCGTTTCTCCGGCGGTCTCCATAGTTTCAGTGAAGAGACTGAATTAGAAAAAGAAAAGAAGTACACACGTAAGGGCAAGGGGTGTGTTTGGTTAGAAAATAAAATGTTTTCAGAAAAATATATTTGGAAGACATTTTTTTGTGTGTTTGATACACAAAAGTAGAGCTGTCAAAAAGGGTCAGCCCAGCCCCATCCGATCCAAGTCTCACGGGCAACTGAATTTGAAAGGCTAGGATGAGCCGGTCCTTCATTTGGTAGGGCCTGAAAATGCTCGCTAACTCTTTTTTTTTCTTCTTTTCAAACTTATAATTCTATAACATCAAGAAAATGAGAAGATTTTCAAATCAAATATGGCAAACAATGGTGTTGTTTCAATAACACTAGCAAAAAATCTAGTGTAATTAACATGTATCTTGCATACCAGATACGCGAGCAAGATAAGAGAGTGACAAACAAGATGGGAGAGAGGTGAGGGCGCAAGATTTGTCTATGTATCATAGATACATGTGAATCTACTTGGATAGAGTGTATCTAACAAATCAACCTAATTTTGAGTCTATATATTCTGAGATACATGTATCTGGACATACCAAAATCTGGTAAGATTCATAATATTACAACATAGCGTGTATTTAAGTAATTAGTTTATATACTAGTGAGATTATTGTAAGTTACCATTAAATAAAAAGTTTTGGCCCATGGGTCGACCCCGGCCTGGCCCGATCCCGATCAAGACTCAAGGGTTAAGGGCTTATATGGACTGGGCTTATAAGCCCTAGTTTTAAATGGGCTTAAAAAATCCTATCCAAACCCTACACCAATAACGAGTTGGGTTGGGCCAGCCCCATGGGCAAAGCCGACCCGTTTTGACGGCTCTACACACAAGTTATCTTTAGTGAAATTTAGTTAATTATTCTGAATTTAACGGATTGCTATGTCACATCTTAAAATGCATTTTTTCATCAATTTATTTCTTGATAATCGTTTTCTTCTTTGTTAAAAGACATAAAACGTTGAGGTTTATTAAAATGACACTGAGTAGACGTTTGGTCATGCGATACCATATCACGATATGAAATCATGAGATGGAATTAGCGTTTGGACATACTATTTAATATTGATTCCATCTCATGAATTCTATATTCTCCAAAAATCATGATTTGGGAATTCCATATCATGATTTGAGATTTTTAAAATATAACAATTGACCCACAAGTTTATATTTTGTTAAAATAACTCCACATTTATATTTACTAACCATTTGTTTCATATGTAAATAAAATTAATTTTCACATCATTACTTTTTAAAATTTATTATTCTCAACAATATAAAATTTAGGCATAATGCATAAACATGACCCTTAACTTGACGTCAGTTGACAACTATGACCTTTAACTTTGGGTGTGCACAAGTAGACACTTAAACTTGTATAAAATTGAGCAAATGGACACATTTATCCTACATGACAATTTTGTGTTCTACATGACGTCCTACGTATATTGTGCCATGTAGGACAATTGTGTGTACTTGTTCAATTTTATACATGTTTAAATGTCTACTTGTGCATATTCAAAGTTGGAGGGCATAGTTGTTCAATGAAGCCAAGTTAAGGGTCATGTTTATGTATTATGCCTAAAATTTATTATTACTTTAAATTTGGTGAATATAAATGATAAAGTAGGAATTGATTTGGTGAATATAAATAAGAACGGATCAGGGAGTAACACTTTTTTAATTTTTCATAATAAAAAAACTTCTCTTTCGGCTACATATGAAAATGTTTAAAGTAATTTAATATTAAAAAGGACAAAATTAGTGATGTATGTTTGACAATCACTACTTCTAATATGTTTGATTTTAGCACGAAATTAATGCACTATAAATGTGTAATTGCACACAAGTGAAACAAGGCAATATTGACTCACAAGTGAAAATTGTCATAACTTGTATAGCGTTACATAATTATTTGCGACAATACCAAAGGACTGATGAAATATTTATGGTCTATGAGCATGAAAATGTAGTTGCGAATGATATTGACCAACAAATGACTCTAAGTAACAATGTTGGTTCATTTTTTCGATCATATGATGGAGAAATGCAAGTTCAACGTGAGGAGATTGTCCATACTATGTGGGGAAAATTATATTAAAGACCAGTACACTTCAATTTATGTTCAATTTTTTTTATTGAATTAAAGTTTGATCAATTAAAGTTAGATAATACAGTTACTTAATTAAGAGAAGAACAAATAACTTAATAATAATTTATTATGCGATTTTATAATTTTTTATTTATTTGGTAAGATTGAATAAATAATTAGGACTATTTAATAGTTTTACAACTTATGAGATTCTTATGTTTATGAGAAGATATACAACTCAAAAATTTCATATCGCATGTCCAAACAAAACTTCAACTTCAATTCATCTCATGATTTCTTATTGCATGGTCAAACAGGTAAGCATTTGAATATGCAATTTCATCTCGTGATTTGATATCATGAGTGAAATCAACGTTTGGATATGCGATTTCAATTTTCATCTCATGAGATAAAATTTCAAATTCTTTAAAAAAAAAAAACTTAGATTTGAAATTTTCATATCATGATTTCACATTTTTAAATATAAAACTTGATCCATAAGTTTATATTTTATAAAAAATAGACACTATTTATATCTATATAATTTTTTCAAGAACATCCAAGGAGTGATGAAATTTTCACGAATATGAACGTAACCCTTTGCAAGCAGAGCTAAATTGCCTACGTTGATTCAGTTTCAATCTCAAGAGGAGATGATCCAAAGCAGGGGTGGACCTGCACCCAACCTAAGGGAGGTCAAGCGATACCCCTTAATCGAAAATTGCATTGTATATAGAGGTCAAATTTTGATTTAACATTATTTATAAAGGTTAAATTACATTGTATACTTATATATATTAAGTGTTGACATTTCTTGACACAGGTTAAATGTTTAGTCTAGTGGTTAAGGTTTGTAAAAAAATTTTGAGATCATTTCTTATACTACTAGTCTCATAAATATGTTTTTACTACAATCATTAATACCCCTTAATAACAATCATGAGTACTGATTCAGAGATATAGGCAAAGATTAGTCTTTATAGCAAAGTTCTTAATTTGTTGCTACAAACCTCAATTTATTGCCTTAAGACGGCTTCTTTTTCCGATGAATTTGCTATAGAGATTGAGAAGATAAAAAGAAGGGTTGCTAACATTGACCGTGCAAGGACAACTTACAACATCGTAGATTGAAGTAACAACAACTCTTGCTTAGAAACTTTATAGGCAAGTTTCGTGATAAATTTAAGTGTTCGAGACTAGTATATACATAAACCACAGTATTCGAGATGTTTTAAAATCCATTAGATGAAACTGGTATATTTGGGTCATTTGTATAATGGTAAAGGTATATCTATACCATTATGTGAGCTACTTTTGTAACAAAGGATATATTAGCTCCAATTCACAAATTTGAGGGGTATATCAGACCTTTTTTCTTATTTTTAAACTTGTGATTTTAATATTTAAACTTTTGTTTGGACATGAATTTTACTTGAAAAAATTGAAGCTTCATAAGGGAAAGTGAAATTTCTTCCAAAAACCGACCTAGAAAACTTGAAAATATTTAAAAATCAAGCATTTAAGGATAATTTTTTGAAATTTAATCTAAAATATATGATCAAACGCTGGCAATACTTTGCTTTTAAAAAAGTTCTATGCATCTAATAAGAGGGAATAACTACTCGCTCACAAAGTCAGTTTTGTTATTTTATGTTTATGTAGATATTTTCAAATAATCATTGAATGCGTGTATATGAAAAATTTCAAAGAAAATAAAATTAAAATACGTGTAGAAGAAAAAGAACAAGGATACAAAACTACATGTGAACCTAGTTGTTTATTATAATATAACTAGGTAACTTGTCCGCGCTTCATGCGGTCATAAATAATAATTGCTTGAATTTGTAAATAATTCTTTACTAATATTCGTACATTAAAAATAATGGGAAAAAAAATAGATTCTTAAAAAAATATTAGCAATATTCCAACATGAATTTGATTATTTGTTATTACCACATAACTCAAGAACGTCTAATGAATGAATTGTTCAGGAAATAATAAATCATTGGTTCTTTAATCAACATTAAAAGGAAAATAAAGAAGAATATAAGAATTTATATACAAAGGTATTTTGTAAGGAAAAGAACACATTTAAGTTGCATAGATTATACAATTGTGATATATGTCTTAGGAAAAAATTCAAAAAATTGTTAATAGATTCAAAAAAAGATAATACGCTTGAACATGAAAGCAATATAACTTTTGAACTTTCATGATGAAATTATTCAATTGATAAGTGAGAAACTTCATATCTATATAAAAATAGATAATATGTAAGCTTATATATAGTACTTTCAAGTTATAGAATTTCATATAGAATATCAAAACATTAATTCTTGGAACTGAGTACAATAATTATTTTCTGCACAATGAATATACCTACTATATGTGTATATGTTCAATATAACCAGAGACAATAAGTTTGCAGAAACATAAACAACAGAGTTTAAAACATGTACTCAAAAACAACAATTAATATCATAAGCTTAAATTAATGACTGTAAAAAAACATACCATGATATGTAAAAATAGAATGAAATAGAAAGGAAAAAATTGAGTCCAATGAATGAACAGTGTCCCCTTAAGAAAATTATTCCCCTCTAATACATGAGGTTTAAAGAATTAGATCCTCTCAGGATGAAACAATTTTATGTACCAACGTATTGATATAAAAACAATTGTGTCAGTAAGTCACTCAACATGATCAAAGTACACGAATACTTAATTGTGTAGAAGAAGAAGAAGAAGAAGTAGTTCAGAATTTTTGTTATTTTAAAATGAGAGGAAATCCCTCTATTTATAGACAACAAAGGGTAGTGTGAACAAATGTTTATTGTGCCTTATCGGAAAGGTCACAACTCTTTGGAAAAGTCACAACTCTTCGAAAATGTCACAACCTTTCATAAAAGTCACAACTCTTCATAAAAGTCAAAACTTTTCATAAAAATCACAACTTTTCATAAAAGTCACAGCTTTTCATGAAAGGGGAATGCTAGTTTTGGAAATAAATAAATTAAAAGGGAATCCTGATTTGTGGTGGCGCTACGTAGGCGGGCCTACAGTTCTCTTTTATATATATATATATGATATATATGATATTAATTACGTGATTTTCTTTTTAAAATGTAAAAATAAATTTGAGTCCAAAGCAAAAGTGAAAAAGAGGAAAAGATCGTTAGAAGGGATATTTTTGGACCCCTTTACAGGGCTATTAGCACTTATAGTGAGTTTATATAACAATTAGAAAAGAAATTAATTGATTCTCCATTACTTAATTAATTTTTCCTAAAAGTAAACACGGTGAGTTGTTTATTTCAACATGGAAAAAAAGGTGTAGAAACATATATTGTATGTGATAAAAATCCGATCAGATACATGGGTGAATCAGAAAAAGTAACATGTGAAAGACTATAGAATAGGTCTGATATCTCTCAAATCGCAATCGGAAAAATTAGTTGTGTTCGTAGAGGCCTCGAATTCTGGACCAAGTTTTGCAAATAATTCTCCCTAAGATTTTGGTTATAAATAGTCTTCTATTAATTCATTGTACAACATTTGATCATTATTCATTTACCAGCTATATACTTTTACTTTGTGATTTCGATGTTATTGAGAATGTCAATAATATCAAATTTATTTGTTGATGCTATTAGTTATCCTTATTAGAACTTAGGCTCATCACATTTATTTAACTTATTATTTCAATCCAATTCTATATGTTTTTTTTTTTGTTATCTTGTTCTCATTAACTATGCAATTCATAATACACAAACCTCTTTTTTTGGTCATTACAATTTGCATGTTTTCGTGCCACATTTATTGATAAAATTAATCGTGCATCCCAGAAAGATTGTTACATTTCTATAATTAAAAACACTTAACTTTAAAAAATAGTCTACTCTTGATGAAATTATTTAGGCATTTATAACTACACATATACCTAAGATTTTTTTAAACCATAAATTTCAAAAGTCTTCTCTTTTTCTTTTAAATTTTATGTCAAGTCAAACAGTGTCACATAAATTGAAATGAAGAAAAAACTAAAAACCTGCAAAAACTACACTTCTAGTGAGTTCTTCGCTAAATTATGTCTATCAGATTTGAAGTACTTACTGTTTGATTAACTTATAGGACCAAAACTACTCATAAATATATTTAAAGGATACTTTAGACGTATCTCCAAACGTAAGAGACAATTTCTATTTTATTTTCTCACATATAATTTCTATTTAAATGAGAATATAGAGAATATATTGTGTTGTTATTGTTATTCAGTAATATATTTAAGGGATATTTTAAACCTATCTCCAAACGTAAGAGACCTTTTCTATTTTATTTTCTCATATATAATTTATATTTTAGTGAGATTATATATACGGAATATATTATCTTATTATTGTTATTATATATAATTTCTATTTAAATATATATAAAAATAAATATGAATTTGACATTAAACTTGGACCCTCGTGTTTTTCTCCAAGCCATTCTTTCAAAACAGATGAACTAAAATTTAACACAAAAAATATTGCTACTTCTTAATAATAAATAAAAATAATTAAAATAAACATATATCATAGTTTATAATTGAACACACGTTTTCTACACTGTCTAATAAATAAATAAATACAACTTTAAAGTTTTTGAATCACTCATTAATAATTATATCTTAGAAGGAAAAAAAAACCATCTTTGAAGAAATTAAAGTTCCTTCTACACATGCAAATGCAATAGAAAGAATAAAGTTTTTCAATTCTTTTTTGAATGCAATAGTGAAATCATCCTTTTTTTCAATCTATATATATTGATGAAAGTTTTATGCCTTGTAACCTAACCCCATAAGCCATCAACATCTTTGCCATGGCCACAAACAATTTTAAAGCTGTCACCACCCTGCCACCTCAAAGTAAATCTCTATATCTCTCTCTCTATATATATCTAATCATGAGTCGTTTGTTATGAGGTATAAGGTATAATAATTTCGAAATAAAATGTAATTAAGATTGTTTTATCTTGTATTTGGTTGGAGGTATTAGGTAATCCTTGAGTTATTTATTCCACCATGTATACTAGTGAAAGGATAAATTATCCCTATATATTTAACTTGTTCCCAACCAGATGACCGACAGTAGTTTTAATTATATACACTATATGCACAATATGATGTTTTGTCGAATGATATTCAATTGATCATCTTTCAGTCTATGTAGCGATGCACTTCTCACCGCTAGGTGAAGGTGTGAGTAGCTCACCAACTGAGCTACACCTTATGATAATATCAAAGTAGAGTTATCATGTTAAAAATAATGTCACACTTGGGATTCAAATTTTGAGCCATATATGTTACAACACTAAAATCTTCCTTTGTATAAGGGTGCACAAGCCAACAACTTATGTATATACAAAAGAATTTGTTGTTTACTCTAGTTAACAAGGTAGCCGCAGAAGGAACCTGTGGATGGATTGTATCTTTCGCGGAATATGATATTTTCAATTTATGAATTGTTGCTATGCAATATTCTTGATTAATAGATTAACATTTCCAAACTACCTTCCCTCTGGGATATACAAGTTGTGTTGCATATATCATGGTTCATTTTTGGTAAAGAGGTGGTGTCTAATTGATCATGTACTTAAACAAGACTTTGAGAAATCTAAACATGTTGTCATTTCCTTATCTTGACAGATACAAATCCTTCTTCTATGAAAAGTTCAAAGGGATCCGTCGAAAGAGGTATGAATCGAAGTACTAGAACTTAATCATTTTTTGCAACATTATAACATACGATAATAGTATGACGTTAGCTTTTGTGTTAGGGTGGGTTAGAGTCCCACATTGGTTGAAAGATGGACTGACAGTCTGCTTATATTGATTTGGTCAATCCTCCCCTCATAAGCTAGCTTTTGGAGTCGAGCCCAAGTGTCATATCCTATATATATGGTATCAGAGTCAATTTCTATCCCCAAGGGAATGAACTTATATAGATTTGGTCATTTGGACGATCCTCCCCTCATGAGCTAGCTTTTGAGGTTGAGTTAGGTTCAGATGCCATATGATGGAAAAACTTTGAACTCTTCAAATACCTTACATCCAAGCATAGCAAATTACCTGTAAAAGTCGCTTATGTTTATTTTGTATCAACAATTTCATACTACAGTTGAATGATTTGTATTCACATCTCAACTAACAACTCTCATGTTTCTTAATACATCTCAACTAACAACTGTTATGTTTCTTGTTTTTCTTTAGATACTGCTCTTGCACAGCTTAATAACGATAAGAAGTCTGCGTTTGTCAAGGCATGGGAAGAGAGTGAAAAAAGCAAAGTTGATAACAAGTAGGATTTCTATAACTTCCTATATGTTGTTAGCTATCATACAACTGATTTCTTGCCTATATGAGAGAGCATAAGTAGAACAACTTTAGTATACTCTTTTATTTGCACGAAAGCTTTTCAAGCAATTCAACTGATCGTGTTATCTTAACACTTGTATATGACTGAACAGGGCTCAAAAGAAGCTCTCTAAAGTTGCAGCATGGGAGAACAAACAGAAAGCACATCTTGATGCTAAACTGAAAAAACTTGAGGTAAACATATGTACAATGTTTAATTAGTATACATATTTTCGATCAATTTTAGACATCATATCCTGTCAAGGGGAAACCAATTTAACCTTTCGAATATGTATTACATAACCAAATTATTCTTGGAAAAATGATTCCGCGTGTTTATGTATTAAACACACAGAAGTGAACTTCTGTGAGCTTACTGTAAATGTGGCTGCAAAACAGTGTGATCAAAGACAATGTCACATTCATGTATTTAATATTTTCACCATGGTCCATCTATACATAAATTGAGGGTGGCCCGCGTAAAAATGGCCCATGCACGGTCAGATAGACCATAGTGCATGGATGATGCGTGTCTAGTGTCAACAATAAATTCATGATACTGTTGAGTCATGCTTTTGAATGTGCAATCTACAGGTAAGATTAGAGCAAAAGAAAGCAGAATATGCAGAAAAGATGAAAAATAAAGAAGCTTTGGTACATAAGGAAGCAGAAGAGAAGAAAGCCACGGTTGAAGCTAAACGAGGGGAACAAATTCTTAAAACGGAGGAGATGGCTGCCAAATATCGCGCCACAGGGCAAAATCCTAAGAAGTTACTTGGATGTGTTGGATGATAAAAGCTTTTTCCATTATTGTATATTTTCTTGCCTGCTGTTGTTTTGCGTGTTTTCTTTTACGTGTCCAGTTTTGTTGTAATGCTTCCTAATCTGTATAGGAACTTATTAAGTCTGCTTAGGAAAACAATTCCTGTATGTGTTTCTGGAGAATTCAATGTCAATGTGTGTGAGGTCCCTTTTTGATTTGATTTTGTTTAGCATCAATCCCCTGCCTATTTTCACTACCATATTTCCGTTTCTACTGATTTTGATATGTTTTACTTGAGCCAAAGGTCTATCAGATACAACCTCTCTACCTTCACAAGGTAGGGATAAGGCTACGTCACCACCCTCCCTAAACCTCACTCGTGGAATTACACCGCGTCTAAGGTGCACCTCTGAAATGTTTAGAACTTTCAATCAGCTGAAATGTCAACAATTCCATTAACTAGCAAATGAGTTAACAAAGATTCTCCCAATGTTTTTAGGTATGCAAAAGATATTACTACAAAAGATGAGCTTCAAGACATGGTAACCAAAATTTGCCTGACATGTCTTGGCTTACATACCACTCAAGATGGCTAATAATGCATAGTGAAGTCAAAATACAAATCTTTTCTGCAGCTGAACCTACTAGAAAAGAACAGTAATTTTTCGACAATTTAGGCTTTCGCGAATCGCGACTAACATATTCAGAGAAAGCCAACTTCATGTTCTGCTGAAGAGAATTTAAAGGAGCTTTCACTCAAGAATTCAGGATACAAGCTGTAGGTATCACTGTGTCCAAGAAAGCTCATGTCATTGTTACTCGGGAAATCCAATAGAAGTTGCAGTGCTGATTCAGAAGAATCCTCCAATCCACTGGAGCTAGAGGTATCATCGTATCCTTGCAAGACATCTTCTGTATATGGTTGGCTGTTCTTCCACTCTGTATCTTCATTTTGGTAGGCAGCAAAACTAACATCCATCTCAGTTGTGACGCCTGAAGTAGATCCGAACTTTGTTGATGAAGATGCTTGAGAAGCTGGACTTTCACAAGTAGTCCTGACTTCTTTTTTGTTGAGTTTCCTAAATGATTCTCCTACTTCTGAATTCCATATGCGCAAAAAGTAGTCGGTTCCAGACCTTCCTACTGATGATGGAACCAATGGTTGGGATTCCCTGGAGAGACGAGCCTCAGCTTCCAGCCTTGCACTTTCCCATTGTGCCATATGGCGGGCAGCAAGCGATGTAGGTGGAGTTATCATCAGCCCATTAGGTGCTGAAGAGGGTTCATGAGTCTGAGGATCAACGCCCATGGAAAGTAGGCGTTTCTTCAGGTGAGTATTCCACAAGTTCTTGATCTCATTATCGGTCCTTCCAGGCAGTTGCGATGCAATCGCAGCCCATCTGGATTAACGGTGAAAAATTAGTAACTTGTAACAGGAAAGTCCAAACAGATTATAGTACTAAAGCAAACATGCAGACAAAGGGGTAAAAATTAAACCTGTTGCCAAGAATTCCATGTAACTGTATGACAAGCTTTTCTTCATCATGGCTAAAGGGACCTCTTTTTATGTCTGGCCTTAGATAATTTGTCCATCTAAGACGGCAACTCTTTCCGCAACGAGCAAGACCTAAACAGAAAAATTATTACCAAATTGATCTAAGATAACAAGATTGCTCTCCATGTTATGAATCCATAAACAAAGTCTCTCTCTTCCCTGTGAATCATTTTCTGATCAACGAAATACATAACATTCTAGAGTTAACCAAGCTAACTGCTAAGGTAAATGGATGGTACAATAAACAGATACAAGCACATGACCAAAAGAGTCCAAACAAAAGTAAATGTAGCACATACTGTTTCACTCATTCATTAGTAGCTAACTGCCTTCAAAACTAAGACTTCAAGAATCAAGTTGAGTTCATTAGAACAACAACAACATACAAAGTAAAATACGACAATTGGTGGGAGGAGGGGGGTTTGGAGAGAGTAGAGTATGCGCAGACATTACTCATACCTTGTGGAGGTAGAGAGGTTCTTTCCTAAAGAACCTCATCTCAAGCAACACACATCAAAACAGATATAAAACTAGAAAACTGAAGTAATGAAGACATCACAAATAATAGGAGAAGCATTCTAAAGCATACAGAGGAAGGAATAATAATCACAGCATAATAAGTTGACTTCACTAGTACAACAACAGCACTCCAAGTGAAATCTGGAGGGCAGAGTGTGCATAGACCTTACTCCTACCTCGTGGAGATAGAGATGTGGTTTCCCAAACACCCTCTGCTCAAGTAAAACATATCAAACAAATATAAAACTAGAAAAAACAGAAGTAACAAAGACATTGCAAATAATAGGGGAAACATTCAAAATCATACAGAGAAAAGTCATGTTAAATAGAAGAGAAAGGAGAAGAGTGGTGAAGAAACCTGCAAGATGTGGAAGAGAACGCCAACTACCATGACCATGATTCTTGATATACTCAAGAAGCTTTTCATCTTCCTCAGGTGTCCATGGCCCTTTCTTTAAACCTTTCTTATCACAACATGGTGTTCTCCCCATCCCTTACACACACACACAAAAAAAAAACTATAACTCACTTAAGTTCTTTGAATTTGTTTCTAGTAAGTGATCACTTGAAAGCAAGTCTTTTAGCTTTAAAAGATGGAGTGTTTCAATCAAGACTGAGGGGAAAAAGGAAAGACTTGACTTTTCAAATGGAGAAAAAAGTGAAAACATTGTAGGTTATATGTGAAGAGGGGAAAGCATAAGGTTGTGGTTAAATGGTGAATAAGGAAAGTTGACAACCATAAGATTTCAAGTTTCAAATTTAGCACAACAATAATAACATATCCAGCGTAATATCAGGTGTAAGCCTAGGGAGGACAAAGTATATGCAGATTTTACTTTTATCTCGTGAAAATAGAAAGGTTGTTTTTAAAAAAATATTAAATAACGCATATCAAAGCCAGTAGAAAACAAAAGATACAGAATCAAAGAGGACATAGTAAATAATAAGGAAAACATTACACAACATCATACAAAAGGCAAAGTAACAACAGTCAAATAATGCGATAATTGAAGCATAAGAAACAACAAGTAGTATCATGAATCGAAGAAGAAAATTATTTCTTTTGTTTTTATGTGATACATTTCATTTTTCTAAAATCAAACTATGCAAACTTTGATTGATATTTGATAAGCCTATTCTATAATGTGTTTTTCATCAAATTGACATGAGAGAATTTGCAACTTATACAATCGAAATTTTAAATTTAAAACATTAAATTGATAAAATCTAATTTAGGTTCAAAAATTAGTCAAATTAACTCTCGAAAAACGAAAAATTACCAACATATATTGAGAGGAAGAGAGTAGATGATTTATTCTAATTTGTTCAAATTAAGTTGAAGCAAAAAAATACTAGAGAACATGTCAAATGGAGTAGCCCTTATAGTCAATAAGGTGAGTTAAAGTGTATAAGTAAACACTTAAAATTTCATAAAGTTAAACAAGTAGAGACATGAGTCTTACGTGGTATGATACATGTCAGACACCACGTAGGATATCATGTAGGATGGTGTGTCTATTTATTCAACTTTATACAAATTTAAGTGTTTACTTATGCACACCCAAAATTACACAGTATAAATGTCAGTTGCGACTAAGTTAAAAGACATATTTATATATTATGCCTAGATATTTCACACAATTAATTGATATGTCAAAAGGTGGATTGGATCAACAAGTTTTAGGTGCTACGCATTTAATGCCATGATATGTTGTCTAAGGAGAAACTGTACTACTATTTCTAATGGAAATAAATGCATACGTAGGCCACATGCTACAAGAAGTTTTTTTTTGGATGATTGATGCAATAGAACACTAAAGTTGCATTGAATGAATGCCTAATCTTCACTTCTTTCCCAATTCTTGAGGTTTTGGGAATCTCATCTCAGATATACTAGTACTATTGGATAGCAAGAAAATTTTGTTAAATGCAGTGTGCAGAGGCAAAAATAGAGGAAAAGAAGGAAATTTATGAATGAAATGATCCCACGTCCGATGGAACGAGATTTCTAAACTCCTTATAAAATTTGGACAATATTTCTCTTTTAAAACTATTTTTTAGGATAATGCTTATTTAACTTGGTAATATTAAAGTTAGATTCATTAGGCTCGGTGTGGAGCCCTGGGCCACGCAGAATTGTGAATATACTTCCGATCCGTGATTGCGTATGCTCCAGACCGGATAACGAAATATCGAGTAAAGAATATACGGACGTGAGCGTGAGGGAGTGATGAATGAAATGATCTTACGTAAAATAGAAATGAAATTCTTGAACTCCTTATAAGATCCCACGTAAAACCGATACGAAATTCCGAATAACGATGGATGGAATGATCCCACGTCGGACCAGAACGAAATTTTTGAATTTCTTATAAAACTTGGATAACATTTCTCTTTTTGAACTAATTTTTAGAATTGTGAGCTAGACTCTATATTTAATTTAACATAGTATTAAAATCAGACTTGTTAGAGCCGGTGTAGAACTCGAACCATACAGAATTGTGAATATACTTCTGATCCATGATTGTGTATACTCTACATCAGATAAAGAATATCCGGACTTAAGCATGAGGGAGTGATGAATGAAATGATCTCACGTAAAACTCATACGAAATTTCTGAACTCCTTATAAAATTTGAACAATTCTCTATATAGAAACCCTACAAAAATTGCAAAGTGAGCATTAAATCCAATTAAAATGAGAATAGATTTTTAACTTTTTTTAGATTGATGAGAACATAGAAATAAAAGACAAGCAATTGGTCAACAAGTATCTGTCTGTGTAAGTCTATTTGACAAAATGTATCAGAATTAAATGCTTAGACGATTTAAAGTCTATTTAAATTTATATCCACAGGGTAATTGCACTGAACATAAATAAGCTCTTAATTGTGCATTCAAAGAGCAGGAGCTTGTTAAAAGAAACAAATCTTCCTAGGTCAATGCTGCCCTTCTCAATACAGATTGGTTAATTGTCAGCAATAATTTACTCTCTCCGTTTCAAAATAGTTATCACGTTTTACTGTTTTGAGACTTCATTTGATTAATTAATAAATTTAAATTACATTAAATTAATTTAATATTTAAAAAATAAATTTTAATTTTTAAAAACTATACTAAAAATATATTTTTTTAATATTAATATGATAAAAAAGTACATTTTAAAATATCAATCAACATTTATATCATTTGACTCTTAAAAAGAAAAAAATAGTGACAAATAAAAAGAAATAGAATAGCTTAGATGTATTTGAAACCCTTTTTAACTTCTTTAGATTTCTTGTTGTATAAAAAAATTAGCCTTATGTTATGTTTTTCGTAGGGGTGGATATTGATTGATTCAGTCTGGATTTGTCAATTTTGGGATTCAAGTTTGAGATTTTTCTTAGGAGATATCAGGAAGAATTTAGAATGACATAATATTGATTTATATAGAAGAAAAGATTTTCTGCTGATTCAGAAGCAATCCATAGGCATTTATTTTCACTTCTCTAACTTCTACTTGAGGTCACTCAATTTTTTTTTTCCATTCGAGTTAGCTTTTTGTTTTTGCTCCTTCACTCCTATTGAAATTCATGGATCGACCCCATCATCTCTTTGAGTGATAAAATCCAACAAGTTTATCACCCTTTGGAGTGCTAGGTTCAGACCCACAAATGAATAAGAAGTGAGGCGAGGTCTTTCAAACTATTTCTGTAGGATGTTCAGACTTATTTTTTTCCTGATCCTTTGTTGATTGCCAAGTCATACTTTACTCGATTGTATTTATTGAAATTTCAAGTCAATAATGTTATAACTGGAGGGGTGAAAGTCTCTTAAGTGTAAAGGAACTCGGTAGACCTTCAAAAGAAAGGAGATCATGTTCACGCTTCAGACGATATTGATTTGATTTATTGATTTTTGATTTGTACTAAATCACTAACCAAATCAATAAGATATTTATTATTGATTTTCAGTTAATCGATTTTTGATCCTTAACAATTCAAATTTTGATTTAACCAATAAAAAAATGCTCATACAAAAAATTATACACAATGTTCATAAAAATAAAAATAGAAACAAGAATAGAAATGCGACACAAGTTCCTTAAACATTGAACTTCCTCAACTCCTTGATACTCTTAAGTTTTAACAATCTTTCATAATTCTCATGGTAAGTTTTATTCACATCAAGCTTTAATTTTTTCACATTTGACTTGTAAGAGTACCTTCATATATAAACATTTATGTCAGGATAAACACTAGTCTGAGTAAGAGTCCTAAAAATCTACTTGACATATATTTCAAATATTATTAGGCTAATTTGATCTCTAAAATAATTCAAAAAAATAAATCAAAGACTTGTTGTCCTTGATATTAAACTTTTGTAATTGACTAAACCTTGTGGCGAAAAAAAGATATTGGGTATCTCTCTATTATAAAGATAGTCTAAAAATCTTGCTTACTAACCTGGTAACTTTCATTCCTCTATAAATCGCATAGAGAAATGTCAAGTAGTCCAGTGTAACTGAAAACTTAACCTTGGACTATGATGGGCAATTATAATGGACAGTATTATGGTTGTGAACGATTACAACGTTCCAAAATAATAAAATCCTAACATTTTGATCATTCAATAATTTTCAAAAATTTTTTGAAAAATATCAATAAATGAATATAAGAATAGATTAACTAAAGTTCTTTGAAATATAAGAGATGGATGATTTCCAAGCTCATCCAAAATCCTCTTTAGATAGGGTTTGGATGAACTTAGAAGAAAAAGAATCTAATGAAAAAAAGAGAAAAGACATAAAGTGACACCTGAAGTTGTTTCGAATTTTCAAAAAGACACTTTAACTTTGTGGGTGTCCTATTACCCCACAAAACATTTCAAAATCACAATAAATACACACTTTTTACACAATCTGCATTCTCAATGCATGAGCGTGAGTCTCACCCCAATTAATAATATAATTACATATTTTTTCCAACCCATTTAGTAAAAATTGGATAAAATCTTGACCCATTTACTTTTTAATCATGACCCACTCCATTTAACCCTAAACCCCTTTCAAATTTTCACTCTACTCTTTCTTTGATGATCAAAACCCTAAGCATTTCAATAGTCACAATAAATTTATTCTGCGGTGATAATTTCTTGAATTATGGAGTCAAACGAAGAAGTGACGGCTTACATGTTAATTGCTTCTTGATTTGAATGCAAATTTTGGTTAAAAAATGTTATTTTTATATAGTAGTGATTTTTTGAAAAATCATCTTTATAGTGATTTGTTGTTATTTTCTTCTTGTTGTCTATTATTCATGTGTATGTAGTATTAGTTTAGGATTGCTTTGAGTTTGAATGTTTTTTCACTAATTTAGTTTTGAAATTCGTTTGCAATTGCACTTTCATGATTTACAAATTCGTTGATCTCATAACTTTTAAATAAAATAAGAAATTGAAGTTAGTAAAGCTAGATGAAAATTTCATTGAGAATGGAGATTTTTTTTTTTTTTGAGTTGTAGATGGCAAGCTCTTCAACATATATCAATGGAGGTTTTGGAGAAGATGAGAAGGAGGTATTTTAATAAAGAAGAAAAATCAAATTGTCGTGCCACGTGGTATTTTTTACACTGGTTTGGGGGTGTATTTTTACTTCTCCATGCGCCCATCAAATGTGAGAACACAACTGTTGTGAAAATGGGTCAAAAATGTTTAATTATTGTGATTTGAAATAGTTTCATGGGGTAATAGGACGCCCACAAACTTTAGGTGTCTTTTTGAAAATTCAAGACAACTTCAGGTGTCATTTTATGTCTTTTCTCATGAAAAAATCTATATATTTATATAAAGGAGGAACATAGACAAGGTGATGTGGCACCTCTCTATGGCCTCCATTTATATTTATCTTTTTTCTCCTTTTTTTTGACCATTTTTCTTCATTTAATTATTTATTTTAGTTTAATAACTCATAAATTCTTTATATTCAATTACTCAACTTTTCATCTTCCACTATGATATATCTTCTTTATTAGATATAATGTGCATATATTCATAACTCTCATAATTTACAACTTTTCATATGCATAACCCTTAAATATTAAATATGAAAGTTAAGATACCTTATGATATTCCTCTATTATTTCTATATAAATTCATTTTTTTTCATG
>JAJOOR010005980.1:0-18081 GCA_036250505.1 Solanum acaule | reverse complement strand
TTTTAGAGAAACGCTCCAACACTTAAGTTAATGTATCTTGAAAACATTACAAACTAAAAAACAGTGTGTATCCATTGATACACTATAACTATTCCATACTAACTAAATCATCATGGTCTAGTAGCATGAAAGGACCCCTAGGCTTTAATGGATCATCATTATCACTAACATATCTTGCTTCAGCCTTTTCATTGCCGTATTTTCATAGCAAAGCTGCATATCTTGAGCGGAGATAATCGAATCAGAAATCATTAGATGGAATTGAAATTTCATCGCTAAGAAATTCAGCAAACGCAACTGTAAACAATCCACAATCCCTACAAAATGTAGAAGATGCATTATAAAAATAAATTGAACATATACTTTAAAACAAAATTTTATAAAACTTACATTTAAATAAGATTGAAGATACATTAAAGAACTTGATTCAACAACATTAGTGTTATGTATCAATACCTTAAATATGAATATGATACATTGCAATATAATAAAATTACTTTTTCAGTAATGTATCATGCATTTGAATCAACTACTAGATGCAAGATTGAACATAAAAAAACAGCGTAGAAATAGATTAAAAATCGTTACCTTGGGTAGAGTGAGTCAAGAAATTGTAGATGAAACTTTTCTATCCTTTTTCCAGCAATGTATCATGCATTTGAATCAACAACTAGATGCAAGATTGAACATAAAAAATCGTAGAAATAAATCAAAAATCATTACCTTGGATAGAGTAGGTCGAGAAATTGTAGACAAAACTTTTCTATCCCTTTTTTTGACGAAGCATGATCCATATCAGAAAATAAGAATGATTTTTTTTTTTTGAAGATGACAGTGGAGAAGACAACAACTAAGAACACAAAAATTTACCAAGTAATTGATTTGAATTTGGTTGACTGGAGAGAGAATTCTTTTACCATTCAAATTGAGATGAAATTGTAACTGATAAAATTGTGGAGTAAAATTAGGAAGAGATTAAAAGAGTGAAAAAAGGAAGGAAACGTGGGTAAGGTTGGACACTTATGTATCCGGCTAACTTGAGAATTAGGGAAAAATAAGGGATTTTGGAAATATTTTGAAATGGTGGGAATAATGGAAATTATGGAAAATAAAGATGTGTATATAGATAATTTATTCTTTTTTTAATCTAATTAAAAAGAAAATTAACACAAACAAATTAAAACAAAAGAAATATGTTTTCGGGGAACAAAGTAGAGGGGAGAGGAAGTAAAGTTCAACGGTCATGTTAATCAGAGCAAAGGCTTGATTGGATATTTGCGAGAAAATAACAAAAATGATCTCCTATATTTGAGAGTAGGTTTGTAATGATCCTTCAAATATATATATTTGACACTTTTAACCTTACAATATTAGTTAAAGGACCATCATCATAAATCTATTTTCAAATATAAGAAATCATTTTTATAGTTTTCTCAAATATTTGTATATATATTTCCTCTTGAAAAAGAAGAATTTTTATTTTTTTTTCATAAAAAAGAAGAAAAATTAATTAATTAATATGAATTAAAATCATCAGGCAAACCTCGTACCTACCGTACGTGTATGTATCTGTTTGCTTCTCAATGTTTTTGGATTTTAATTTCTCCATGCGGTTTGTTTCTTATTCTTTAAAAGAAAAAAAAAAACTCGATCGCATTCGCATTCGCATTAAAAGATGCTTCACATTTTTTAATTTTTATATTAACACATGTTTTAATTTCGGAGAGTTAGTGAAATGCATCCAGCAGCTTGTTTGTTTATTATTTCAAACGTACAAATACTTTCTTCGTCCCAAGTTATATGGCATAGTTTAAATGTTGAGATTTTGCATTTGATATACAATTTTTAAGATTTTTAAAAATAATATAAAATATTATTAACAATCTAACAAATCATCTTAAACAATAATCATAATAAATAAAATAATAATCGAAGTGTAAAAGAAATCATAGATTATAATCAAATCCAAAAGATAGTCTATGACTATGTATAAAAGACATATAAATCAATAAATCGTGACTAATATTTTTTTTATTCGACTCTCAAGAAATAAATCAAATTATATCATATAAATTGAGATCGAAGAAATATGTAAATTCTTTTCCATGGACAAAAAAAAATATATATATGTAGGGACTATGTTTTCCTTTTTAAAATAATAATAATAATTAACGATTATGTTTATTGTTTAGTCGGTTAGGAGATAAGATTCTAGTTACCATTGCTAATTTAATTAATTAGGGACCTCTATTATTTATTTCCTTGATGATTATTTAATGAGCTAATTATATTTATTTAAGACTCAAAACAAAATGCATAAACTTGCTGTCCATTTTCAATTAAATATTACTCTAATAAAGTTTACAGTACGACACCAATGATAGAAGTGAATATGCAGAAGCAAAGGGACAAACAAAACAACTACCTTCTGAGTTGAGCCTGTCACATGGGCTTGCCTAATATGATTTATATTTCTTGTGTGATTTGCAGACTATTACACAGTGAGGGATTTACCCCAGTGCGCACAAAATGCTCACCACAGAGTACTCACCCGAAGGGCAGACGCTGTGGCAGAGATTATAGCGGCAGCGGGTTATATCCTGGGGTTCCAAAAAAAAAAAAAACTAAATTAAAGTAAGATGTTAATTATTCTTAATTAAATTTTACATGTGACAAAGAGATTCTATTGGTTGATATCGAGTTTATTTGAATTCAATACTTTTAATGAAAATCATAAATTATTATTTTTTAAAATCATAAGTATTATAATAAATACTCCAGCTATGAACTCATAAATTTAAAAAATACAACGAATTTAATATTCATAAAAACCTTAATGATTGAGCTCCATAAAGCTTAAATCTTGTTCGTATTGTATCGCGGTGGTTGACACAGAGTTAATCGATGCTTATTCCTCAGATACTATCGTTGCTTTTTCATGACTTGCAGATGAATTGAATTACAACCTTCATTTTAGCTCATTTCAGTCCAAATAACTTTTGGACAGATCAAATATCCACATATTTATATATTAATTTTGTTTTTTTTTATCCGTTAAATTCAACACGACCTATCCCACTCAAAATAAATAGTGCAAAAGGGAAAGAAAAACACATAGGATCTATTGGAAACCATGTGGTTTCTCTAAATAGGAGGAAGGTGGTGAGTGTAATAAGTTAAACATTATTATGGAACAATGAAATTTGAATTTGATCGCCTTTGAAACTTTTAGATATTTTTGTTCATTTTCAACAACCAATTGTAACGTGCCACCTCATTGTACGGATTAACTGTTTGAACAAATGTTTTACACATTGTCAACCACTACATATGTGGCACACTCTCATTGGTCTATTCATATAGGAGCACTTCTAACCACCCACTCTTTTTAAATTTAAATTTAATTTAATTTTGATTATATGTTGTAATAATTCAAAGTTATCTTTTTATTTTTTGAGAGCTCGAGTTACTTATCGTTTACCATTTGAACTTTGATCTTGTAAGTAAGAAGAGAAATATGTATTTTTTCCTTGATATTTTCTTTTCGTGCTCCTATTTTCACTCTAAAACAAGTAATAATATTTATCTTCTTTCCAAAACGGAACGAGTAGGAGCTTTCGAATTGAGCATGATTCACTCAATTCTTCCAAGTTTAAGTGAGTTAATGACATGTTCATTCTGAGCCACTTAATTAAACACATAAAAAATTTGGACTGATTTATAATTTAAATTGACAAATAAAAAATTTGTTCAAAATATTTTTTTTAAAAGCCTTTTTTGTTTGTTTAATATGCTATATATAATCATAATAAAACAAATAAAATCATTAAGTAATTAATCCTACTATAAGGAAACAAACAAATTAAACTTGGTACTTATTGGATTATGATCCGTTATTTAATCTCTTTAAATCCAACTCCTTTCAACTCAAACAAAGTTTTGAGTTTGTTCATTATCGGTCTATTAATTTGATTCGTTCAAAATTAGTTTAACCCACTTATTTGACCCCCCTTAGAATAGAACCTCGAGAAAGAAAAGAGAAGGAAAGAGAGAAAGAAAAATAGAAAGGGACAATGACCAAATTTTAGGAATTTTTACTAAGGAGTTCAAAATTTGAAGAAGTAAACACATTGACTAGCTGAAAGAGTTCGACGTCCAGGGGCGGATGCACATGCAAGTCAGGGTGTCCAATTGGATATCATTCGTCAAAAAAAATATTGTATATACAAGTAAAATGATATATGGAGTGATTAAATAACATATTTTGAACATCTTAACATAACAAATTATTGTAGCCCAGTAATTTTGGACCCCTTAAATGGGTTTCAAATACCTTGAATGAGTCAGTACTCGCGTGTTCGAAGCAGGTTCGGATGAACCGAAAAGGAGTGGGGTTGGGGGTTTTATAGTGGAGGGAACAGAGTTGAAGAAGGTTAGAGTGGAAGCAACGGTAATTCATAAAAAGAAGAAAGCCGCGTGGGTCCAAAACTCCAAATAAACCAAACTAAGAATACGACTCTTTTAATTTCTCAAATTTTTCGTTCTCTTATATTTATACTCTCATTTTCTCCTTCTCCCTCTCTCATATCTAAAAATCTATTTTCCTCTTCTCCATCTTCAATCTCACAATTACTTACCAAATTTTGATTTCTCTTTTCTTCTCTCTTACTCCACGCCGCTCGCTCTCTCTAAACATACATTTGCGACTACTTTTTGTTTACCAACTTTTCTCTGTTTTTCTCTTATTTTGAGAATATTTACAGTTGGAATTCAAAATATTTTTGACCGAATTAAGATCTGGATTTTAATTAGATACCTTTTTTTATGAACTGGGTTTTCATTAATTTTTAGTTTTTAAATCAATTTCAATTATATTCAGTTTGGGCTGAAGAGAGCGAGCGGCGAGCTGTGAGTGGCAATGGCGGCACCAGAGGAACAAATGGAATTTGATGATAATACCTTTGAAAGACAACAAAGGAGGCCAGTTTTTGAAGAAGCTTCCATGTCTAATAGGCGTTTCAAAAAAATCAAAAGTCCGGAACGCCGATCCTCTGTTCAGCAGCCGTCTTTTGTTCCTTGTAATAATCCAACATCCATGGAATATCCTCCTCCTCCGTCATCGTCAAGGCTTGTTTTCCCTTTTGCCTTTGACGGGACACAGCAGTCCATGGATAGTTCATCCCAATTGGGAACGAACGCGATGCCTCTGTTTCATCCACAGCAGCAAAATCAGCAGCAAATGATCTCATTTTCGCCTCAACAATGTCTTTACCCTCCGTATTTTGCAGGGGAGTTGGGACCATCACAGAATCAGCAGCAGATGTTGCGGTATTGGAATGAAACGCTTAATTTAAGTCCGAGGGGAAGAATGATGATGATGAGCAGATTGGGGCAAGATAGTAGGGGAATATTTAGGCCTCAACAAGTACAAGTACAGCCAATTTCCGCGACGAAGCTATACAGAGGAGTGAGGCAGAGACATTGGGGGAAATGGGTAGCTGAAATTCGTCTTCCTCGTAATAGGACTCGTCTTTGGCTTGGTACTTTTGATACTGCTGAAGATGCAGCTATGGCTTATGACCGCGAGGCGTATAAGCTAAGAGGAGACAATGCTAAGCTCAATTTCCCCGAACTCTTTATTGGTAAAGACAAAGGAGAACCATCTCTGTCGTCTCCAATTACTCCTCATGAATCTTCGCTCCCTGAACAAAATTCAGAAATTCTAGAATTACAACCTATAAATAATGAACAACTGCCTCCGTCACCGCCCCCACAGCCACCACCGGAAGGTGATAACCATGAAGAGGACTCGGGGATTGGATCGAGCGAGGTGACCACTAATTCACAATCATCTGAATTAGTATGGGGTGATATGGCTGAGGCTTGGTTCAATGCAACTGGTTGGGGTCCAGGTAGTCCAGTTTGGGATGATTTAGACTCAATTAATAACCTCATGTTTCCACCTAATCTTCATTTTGGGAATTTCTGTCAACAAGAGCCTCATAATTCTGATCCTCATCAACATCATGATACGAATAGCGATCCATCTTCGTCTTCATGTCCTATGAGGCCTTTCTTTTAGGTTCAACTTTTCTCATACATTCGTCTAGTTAGGATTTAGGTGTCACATACCATTTCATGGAAACAACCTCTTGCAGAAATGTAGGGTAAGACTGTGTACAATAGACCCTTGTGGTCCATCCAGGTCATCGTGCACCAGGCTACCCTTTATACCATTTCAAGATTTACATCTCCCTTTGGCCATAGGAGATTCTTTTAGATAATCTCCACGGATTCATCCACCGGATGAATTCTTCTGTGTGAGCTCACACGCCATCTTCGTTCATCTCTTTTCCCTTTTAACTCTCTTACTCTCCCATCTTTGGACCTTTCTTCCACTTGATCCACCATACTTTGTCATATCTGCAAAATGGCTGCATATTTAAAGCCTTTTCTTGCAGTGACAATGTTTACTAGTACTTCATACATATGTATCACATTTAGTTGAGACCATATGCTAGTAGTTTGTGTCCTTATATTTATTAGTTAAATTATCTTAGAATAGACGTCGAGGGAGATAGTTTTATGATCTACTCTCGATAGTCACTCCATCACGAGCTCAGTTTTTGATTCGCGAGGATGGAGGAAGTTGAAGTGTCTGTATATGTATTATCTTCACTTCAGATCTATATGTTGTAATTTGTTTGTTGTTGTTGTTGTTTTTATTGAAGATATTTAGTTCAACATTTCTTTCCTTTTTTGATTGATATATACAGTTGTCCTTGTTTGGAATATAGTTTGCAAGAAAAAAGGTATTTTGTAACAAACATGACTACAAAACAGAACAAAAAGGATGTAGGTTCATGCATGGCATTAGCAAAAAAAAAAAAAACATTCTTTTTTTGTGTTTTTGTTTCCTTTCTTGTTCCTCTATAAATTATAATGATGGTGATAGAAACACCTCTAAAATTGGTGGTGCACGCAAATCCATGATCTCTCTGCCAAACTAAGAATTTGTATGAGGTGAAATAACTTCAGATAATGTGGTGTTTGAAGATAGTCTTGACAAAGCCTAATGTCTGGAGCTTCATAGGTATAGTCGCTTAAGTTCAACCATTTAATTCAAAGTTCATACACATATGACTGAAATTCAATTATTTTTACTTGAACTTCAAACTGATTGTCTAAACTTCAACCCCATGATTTGTCAAACTTAGCTTTACACATCATGCGTATAAAGTTATACTCCGAAATGGGTAGACGTGCAAAAGAATTAAAAAATAAGTACATATTGAATAGCGATGTCTGAAGTTATACTCCGAAATGGGTAGATGTGCAAAAAAATTAAAAAATAAGTACATAGTGAATAGCGATGTCCAAATAGAATACCCACAAGATCTTTTTAACAAATATATTTGAATATATTAGGAAGTGCATCCAGGGATCGTTTGGTACGCAGGATAAAATTAAATTTGGAATTCGATTTATATTGTGTGTGGTTTGACAATAGATATTCATCCCATAAACAAACTTGAAATTATTTTGTCCCATCTCTACGGTGGGATAAACTAGTCCAAAAATTACAATCCCAAAATAATTTAGTCCGCATACAAAACTGACCCCTAAAATCTTAAATCCGACTCTATTGATAAACATCACTCAAGAATCTATGGCCAAAAAGCAGTTTTTTTTTGGATTAACCAAAACAAAGAAGTCAATCCATTTAATAATATGTCATTAACATGCTTTTTAGTCCTTAATTATGTTGTTAATCCATTGAGTGTGGGGCCCAGTAGCCGGCCCATGAAGTCATCTTAATTGCTTCTTAATTAGGACAACATCAGTTATAGCCTGTGATGAGAAAATGATATGTTTTAAAATTGTCAATAAATAATAATATTAAAAAAAGACAACAAAAATATCTAAAATGTTTTGGTTGGATTGGATAGCTACAGATTAAGTTAAGTGGTCCTTAATTAGCTTAGAACTAAAGCATATGCCAAACAATTGATGTCATGGAGCGGCTGCACCCCTATTATCTCTACTAATTGTATATTAATTCCACTCTAATTTATTAATGACCATCAAGCATGTCTTATTATCTTTTTAATATATACTTTAAATATGAATTTAACTTATATACATCAACAACATATTATCAATCAGTGCATCTTAATCTATTACCAATCAAGGGCGGATTTATCGGCCCATAAATGAGTTCACAGAAACTCATGTAGCTTTTCCCCATCGGTGGGAGATGTATTATTTGATCTTGAAGTGTAGTCTTGGATAACCCTCTCGGTTGAGTTGGATGGGTGATGGGTTGTTTGATCTCGTAGTATAGTCTTGGATAATCCTCATTTTATGAGATAATAATAGGCAGATTCATAATTTGAAGTTTATGAGTTTCTATAACAGCTCTAAGTTAATATATACTACAATAACAATAGGATTCACAACTACTTAACATGTATAACTATGTACCAATGAATTCAATTGTTATTGTAATATTAACTTACTCGTAAATTTCAAATTCTGAGTCCGTCTATGTTATCAATTGTAGTTAGCTTGCAAAGTAAGGATTATCAAAATTATATTACGAGATCAAATAATTCATCACCTATCGATGTGGGGACTCAACACCCAATCACCTGTCCACATGGGAACTCAACGATGTTGTCCAGTCCTCTGCATGGACAATATAAGATAAGGTTTCGATATTCGCCTAAATCATTAATTGTGATGGACCTAACTAAATGAAGAAATGCATATCGAGTACTATAACTCAATCTCAAAAGCTACATCATCCATCAATATCACTTCATTAAACAATCATATAATGTAGAACTTTTATACTATCAATATATAAAAAGTTAAACTCTGAATAATAAACACATAGATGTTAACATAAGATTGTGTATGTACAAGAAATGACAAAAACAAAATCCAATTAGGACACGGCAATATGATTTTGATGTTAACACAAGCTTCTACTTAATTCACAATCAATCATATCCATAAACATGGGACTATATTTATTTAAATTACTGACTTTGTTTTCGTTGTGATTTTTTTTTTCTTCTTACAATTATTGTATTTGACAAGAAAAACGTCGATAGGAATTAATTAGAAACATTCAAAGTCCACAATATTGTGATAGAAAAATAGCGTTAAAAGAACTTGTTCTGCAAGGGAAAAATAATGTGTCATAAGGGAAGTCATCCTAAAATAACTCAAAAAAAATAAAAATAAGTTAAGACCAATATAAAATACGAACAAGAAAAAAAAGAAAAACTGAAAATTAAAATAAATGGAAGGGGAAATTAAAATTGGGCTAATACATAAAGGTTCACCAGTGTGATCCTCCATTTTATTTCACAAGTTAATAGACACAAAGTTAATATTTTGTCCACCAACTTCTATGAAAAAAAAAACGAACCTCAAACAAATAGTGTCAGTTGTGTGAGACGCAAAATAAAGTTTTTTACTAGAGAGTATGTCACATGTCTCTCACGTAGACACCTCAAAACGTTATTTCATACTCCCTCTATCTCAGTTTACACAAGGCATCCGAAATAAGACATTATTTAAAAGAAATAGACACTACTAATAACAATGATTTTTCCCGCCATGAATTAGTGAAAATTTGTGATATAGAACATAATTTTTCCATTTATTTTGCACCGAACCAACTCACTGAAAAGTGCATAATGAAAAACAGATTCTCATTAAAATAGTGAGGAACTTCTTGATTTTTTCATATGAAAACGTTACTATTTCTTATTCTCACTTACTCAATCAAAATACCTGTGGAAATAGCCACTTAAACAGAAAAAATATATTTTAATTCTATGATTGGTAATATCCAACTTTCAAGGGCCTTCATAGTTCTCAAGTCTTAGTTGGGCCTTCTTTCTACTACAAATGTAGGCCTCTTGATATTTTGGCCCAGCCCACTTCTATCACCAATAATGCTGGTAGTAAATACTACTAAAAAATCAAGGAGAATCCAAACTCAAGCATTGATTGGCTAAAGGAAGCTGACATGGCATCTCTAGATTACCATCTTATCCTTGCCCCAAAACCCAAATATCTTTGTAATCTGTCTGATTTTCCTTTACAAAAGCCCACATACCTCCAGATCATTCCAGAACCCCCACCCCCAACCACACCTTCGTAAGTAGAGTTTTGTAACAAAGTGTTGAGTGAAAAAAATCATTTGACAAGTAGGTGCAAAATGGCTCTACAAGCAGCATCTTTGCTTCCATCTGCATTTTCTCTCCACAAAGAGGTAAAGTTGCAAACTTTTCAATTAACTAGCTTTAATTACTGCTGGAAATGATTTTCTGAAGCTCAATTGTGGCTGGCAGGGTAAAACATCAAGTGCTAATCTCAAGGACAGTAGCTTCTTTGGAGTTGCATTGTCTTGCAATCTGAAATCTAAATTTACTCCTGCTGCAGGAAACAAGGTATCATAAAAATACAATCTTTATGTTTAAATCTTTGTATTTAGTAGGTGTTTCGACATGAATTTGATGATATTGGGGGGAGGAGGAGTATTTGGAAATTGAAGTTGTGTTTAGACATGCAAATGTTGAAGTTTTTTCTTTTGGGATAACTATGGTGTCCGGGCCAGCGTTCACGCACCTTATTAAATTGTATGTCCAAATAGGTCTTTAGGGTGCAAGTTGTTAAATAGGAGTAACTATCTACTAAATGAAAAAGTATATTATAGCACAAGAAGCTTTAGAGTATCTCCTCTTCATGGAAAGTTATTTTAGGAAGTCAAATTACTTACCAGAGTAAAGAAGCAAGAGCCCAAGAAGTAGTATTTATTTCAAGCTGCAAGACAGTGCAAATATTTTACAGTTCTAGATTCTTCTTGGGTTAGTATAGAACATAAAATTGATGATCTTTTGGAGTTTTGGTTACACCATTTGAAGCAGAAACACATTTTTGAACTTTTTCTTGATTCACCTCTTTTGTTGATTGACTGCTTGTTCATCAAGTCATAAATAGAAACATCTCACTTAAGCAAGAAAAAACATATTGTCATGCGTTTATGGAGATGCAAATTGTGCAAATACTGACCTCTAGATGAATAAAGGCCATGTTTTTAATCGATCTTTTCCGTTGCATTTCGCTAACATTTCTTACTTGAAATGTACTGCTTAATTCCTTCATGGAGAATGAAATAAACTATATCATTCGCTGTTTCTTTCCTTTATAGTGAGGTAACATATCGCATATCATGTATAGGAATTGACAAGGAAATTAGCAATTGTACCTATTAGAGCACAAACAGCTGCTACCACTCCTGCAATCACCCAGTCTACTTCAGGACAGAAGAAAACCCTCAGGAAAGGCAATGTGATAATTACCGGAGCCTCCTCTGGTTTAGGACTAGCTACAGCAAAGGCTATAGGTGAATCAGGAGACTGGCACGTTATAATGGCCTGTAGGGACTTCCTCAAGGCTGAAAAAGCAGCAAAGTCACTTGGCATTCCAAAGGAAAACTACACTGTCATGCATCTGGATCTCGCTTCCCTTGAAAGTGTCCGCCAGTTTGTTGATAATTTCCGACGTTCAGGGAGGCCACTTGATGCACTAGTATGCAATGCTGCAGTGTACTTGCCAACTGCTAAAGAGCCAACTTTTACGGCTGATGGATTTGAACTTAGTGTGGGCACCAACCATCTCGGACATTTCCTTCTTTCAAGGTTGCTGCTAGATGACCTCAAGCAATCAGATTATCCACAAAAGCGCCTTATAATTGTTGGCTCCATTACAGGTACTGGTCTGAAACTCAAAAGTTTGTGCTCTCATGTCCAGCATATTCGTTTTCTTTGAGCAACTTAATTTCAGGTCACCTAATGTAAGCTAGGAACAAATTATCAAAAGCTGTACAGCTAGAATTCTACAAAGTAGCATGTAGATGTTCTTACTTATAAATAATTTAGCACTAACATATGTAGATAGATATACACTAGACAGAGAATGGAGAAACTACACGTCATGATACGTCAAATAAAATGCTGGACAGCATATATTGGGGGAAAACACTGTTTTGTTCTTTGGGCTTCTGAAGTATATACTTTTGTAGCACTTAGCGCTCTTTTAGACTTTAGTACGAATATTACCTTCTCAAAAAAAAAAATGCTGGACATCATGTACAACTTCTCCTTGTGAATTATCATATTATTAAAGGAAACCCAAGATGATTGAAATCTAATACTATAATTTTTCTGAATCAGGAAACACAAATACTTTGGCTGGAAATGTGCCACCAAAGGCTAATCTTGGAGATCTACGAGGACTTTCAGGAGGGTTGAATAGTATAAACTGCTCACCCATGATTGATGGAGGAGAATTTGATGGTGCCAAAGCCTACAAAGACAGCAAAGTCTGTAACATGCTTACCATGCAAGAGTTCCATAGGCGTTTCCACGAGGAGACCGGCATTGCCTTTGCTTCTCTCTATCCCGGCTGCATTGCCGAAACTGGTTTATTTAGGAATCACATTCCCTTGTTCAGGACTCTCTTCCCACCATTTCAAAAGTACATTACCAAAGGCTATGTATCTGAAGAAGAAGCAGGAAAAAGACTTGCACAGGTTAGTCAAAATTAGCAAACTTGGACACATTTATCCCTAGCATTTTCACAGCTCAATTAACTAGCACATGAAGAGTACCACTGAATCATCTGATGTTAAATTCAGGTAGTACGTGATCCAAGTCTTTCGAAATCCGGTGTCTACTGGAGTTGGAACAGTGCCTCTTCCTCGTTTGAGAACCAGCTGTCGAAAGAAGCCAGTGATGCAGAGAAGGCACGCAAGCTATGGGAGGTCAGTGAGAAGCTCGTTGGACTGGCATAAATGGACTGGCAAGGGTGTGACTTGTTTTCCCATCCAAGTCAGGAGAAGATGTATATATGAGATCACCAGAGTTCTTTATCAAAATACTTTTGGTATTTGTTGTTGATTGATTTCACCAACATAGAATTTTCAGGTAGGTAGGCAACAAGTTCTTGTAATGATATGAACATCTCAATTCTCGAGATCGTGTGCATAACATTCTCTAGTTTTTTCCAACAACTCTTAAACTGGAGGGACCTGCAAAGAATTGATCAAATCAAAGATTATGTGATCCATCATGCTCTTTACCAAATTAAGATAAGAAGACTGGTATTTCAAAATATCCATTAAAAGCTAGACTCGCTACTTATTACTATTCAGATTTCATTTGCATATAACAAAAATATTGAATCATAGAGAACTAAAATCTTCAGAGTGTTCTGATATAGGCAGCAAAAAAGTACCACTATATATGTTCAGGGTTGAGGCAAAATTTCACTGTGACAGTAAGCATGCATATAAAATAATCACTATAAATATAAATCATCCAGAACATAACATCATGTGTTATATAAGCAGCAAAAAGAAAATATCATTATATACTTCCAAGATCAAGACAGAAATTTTCACTGTAGCAAGCATATAGAACAGTAAACAACCAGTTCTTCATGCGAATCCAATTTTTATTCAAAGTTTTGTCAGGGTAAACATAAAGCTATTGGGAGTGCAATGAACGAGGTGGATAAAAATCAACAAGTAGCTAAAAAGTAAAGAATAATAACAGTAACCAAATGAAAGAAGAAGCTGGAAAAAAGATAATATTTTCAACTTACCAATTAACCTAGCACAGCTACTCATTTGCCAAAGCCTGAAAAGGGCAGCACTAAACTACCAGCAGCTGAAGTTTAGCAAAGAGAAGTGCGAGATATGATGTCCGCATCGGTGCTACCTTCCACATAATATTAATTGCTATCTGAAATGTAAAACATCATGCAGCATCTCAGAAAGTCTTATACCAGAAAACAGTTATCAGCCCTCAGTATGGTACAAGTTCAAGATGACTCAATTACTGTCTGGTACTGTTAAACCTTCTCAAATGTCAAGTAAAGCAAATCGCTGAACTATTTTCACATTGGAACATGATAAAGATGTTAATCCATCCTATTCTGCTAGATTATGAGATCTGTACCAAACAAAATTTGTCACCCTACATGTTTAAGTTAACAAAAAAGCTTCTAATCTGAAGAGGAGATGTATAAGCAAAGAGAGATATCAGAATTATTTTATTGAATAAAATTAGGACAACATGATTGGTTGTTTGAAGAGAGATATTGAGGAAGCTGCACACAGGCTATTTGAGCCAGATCGAAGAAAGAAGGGCTTCAGAGTTCAGAACCAATATAACTGAACTTTGAAGGAGAGAAAAAGATAAATGGAGAGAGAATCTTAGTCAGTCTGCCCTAGATTCACTCATTGTATGGTCCATTTTGTGGAAACTAAGGAGGGGGAGAGACGTAACTGTTGGAGACTTGAAGAAAAGAATAGTCATGAGCTGTGAATTATTCAGTCACAAGGAGTTACAAACTTCTGTATCCTGCGAAAAAGGAAAAAGGGGGAAAAGACCAAGTTTTGACCCAAAAATAAGAAAAAGGAAAATAGGAGGATGGGGTGAGAGGTGAGAGAGGCCAAAAACAAAGGCACAGTAAACCTTCTGACAAAACCGTCGAACTTGCTCATGTTCAGTTATCTTGAACCTTGCCACAAATGAAAATTGAGGTGTCATGAGTGGTCTTAGCTGCAACACCTGCAGCTTCCAGATTATTCAACACTAGTATCATCAGTATCCTTTTAAAGGACAAGCCTTAACAATCATGCATAGACTACCTTCACTGATAAAGCATAACATACGTCAATGTAATATATCGTCTCACGAAGAACAGAGTCCAGTGCAGTGCAATAACTTCCATTGCCTTATCTATTAAATTAACAAAATTTGCAATCTCCCACCCTAATCCTTAAGGGCTGCAAGCTTTTATATTATGTTGCTTTCCGCTTCACCAAGTGATTTATAAGTTCCACTTAAGACAAGTTTGTAGCCCTTCCCCACTAAGGTCCCCAAGATAACAGCCATGAAGGAAATCAACACGCAGAGACAAAGCCACAACCTTAACTTAGGTAGCTGAGAATATACTACTAGGTAGCTGAGAATAAACTACTGCATTATTGTGCTTCAGCTGGAAACTATGCAACATTAATTCTTACCTGGGCAAGTTTTGAGCACTTGCTGAGGACTTACTCTAGTAAGCTGCAAATTCTGGAGTCATTTGCCTCCATTGGGTTGGATTAGTACGTTCAGAAAGAGTCTCGGCATACCTGCTGCCATATTGGATCAAAGTGTTAAAAACAACAATGATTGATTTGCAAGACTAATGTTATTTCAAGGGCACTTACAGATCAGAGGCCTTACCCCACTCCAGCACTAGGGGTGCAGCTTAGGTCAACTAACACAAAATTACAGTTCGCTCAACAACTGCTAGTTGTTTTCTAAAACTATTGGCTGAAGTAAAGACTCAAGAAAAGTCAAAACCTTTCAGTTCTTGGATATCAAAGCTAATACCATCACCAATGGCAAAATGGTCTTGTATTTCCCTGATCAATTAAGAGATCATCTTTTGACCAGCTCAACCTAACTGTTTCATTGATAAATACCAGTTGCTTCTTAAATGTCTGGTTGTGAGGAAAAGGATCCTATTTCAACTGATTGCCAATACAATTTTTTCATGATTGTCAGCACCTACTAAGTCCCAAAAAACTGCCTTGATTGGTTATCTCTTTGACAGTGCACAAAACATTCATAAGTAACACAAAATAATAAATTGTATTATGTCGGATGCTGATTTAGCTAGCAATTAATTAATCCTATCGGTCTCTTAGACTTAGCTACCAAAGAAGAGAGAGGTCTACAAGAGTAGTGGGAGATTTGAAGGTGGCTTCTTCTGATGCCAAGGTGCTACTTAAGTCAAATACGGCTCTTTAACTAACCTTGTTGCATGCTTGTTATCCTCTTTGACAACTTTCCTGAAGAAATCATGTCATTGCAAGGTCCATGGACTTGTCAGTCACTACGTTGTGATAATCAGGTATGGTGATAGAATTATCAAGTGTGCCATATCTGCCAACAAAGCTTTCAGTTTGTCAGAAATCTATCAACTGCGTGGAAGGGCATAAATTCTGTAAAAATAGTTAAACTGACAGAGATAGATAACTGAGTTACCTGCTGCATAATCTAGTTCTTGTTCGTGCAAAACCACAAGCAGCACCATTGCACCTGTGGCACTTTCCTATAGCTACATACAAAACCAATTCATAAAATGTTCAAAAAACATAGAAATCAGTTGGTGAACTTGTGAATACAAAGTCAAACCATTAACCATGAACTGATACATAGCATGTACAGAACTTCAGAAGTACTTCTTAGCACAGACTAAAATGAGTTCCTGCATGCTTGACATTATCAGATGAGAATTTAAGGATAAGGAATATCAAAAGGGTATGAAATGTGATTGGCAGAAGTAAGATTAAACCGGCAAATTAAATGGCCGGACTAAAAAAAGAGTTCCTTGTGTTTTGTTAAGAGATAAGCTGTCTCCGTCTCAGCTCTGCACTTACATATGTTAATATAATAGGTATTTCCACATCCACACATAACTTTAAAATTTGCCATGAATTTCACTAGTGAAGTGAAAAAAGTAACATTCATAAAAGGTATACGAGATTTTTTGATAAAACATAGAAGGCATATGAAAAAAAGTTATACAGTACAAGATTGTAGAGGAAATACAGTAAACTCAATACAAGTACAAAAAATGCAGAAACTCCATCAGTTTCAGACTTGAAGCTTCCATTTTGCAACATCAAAGCCATGACAATGTACCTCATGCATTCTTTCACAAAAAGAAAAACAAGATCTAGAAGTGAATTTATACTCCTAACACTTGAGAAAATAGAGTTCAATAAAATTCCGGGGCAGAAGTAAATGAATATTAGAGAATTAGAGCTTCCTGCATACTCATTTCTTCTATACCATCTAGCTCTAGGATATTCTTCACCATACAAGGAGTTGGGTGCTAGCTGATTTATCCACTCTTTTGAGGAGCCTACTGACTCATCCCATTAGAAAAAAGACCAGCTCTTGATTGCTCTCTTTTTCCATTTTTGTCTTTAGTTTCTTTTGTTGACTTTGAAGTTACCTGGAAATTACCTCGTACCAGAAAAAAGAAGAACTGCACAGTGAATTTTAGTTGCCAAACAAGAATATTGATTGAACCTTCTATTAAAGGGAATCATAGCACTTGTCTCTAAAAATACAAGAAGAAACATAACCTTGAGAACAATATGAGAAATGGAAAATTGCAATCTTTTAAGCTCACATAAGGTGACAAATACAACCAAGATCCAACCATTTGAAGTAAAATTCAAAAATAAGGATGTTTTAACTACCGTCTCCTAAACTATAAATCTCTCTAGATTATCAAGTACATAGACTCATACACTACAGCAGATTAGTTGTGATTATTTTCAGCCAAATTCTCCTCCTTCTTTAGTGTGGCTACCACCTTCTTCAAAATGCTTTCAGTTGGTTCATGAGAGTTCTCTACGGCCTTTGATGTAGCTTGCCATTTTTCACCATGCTTTGGCTCTGCAGCAACACATCTCTTCAGCACATCGCTCCTCTGCTCTTCTGCTCCATGCTGCTGTTCAAATTTGAAATACAATGCCCAGAAATCACCAATATCTGGTGCAAGAGTCACTGCCCTGTTGAACCAATTTCTTGCTTTGTCTACTTTCCTCTCCTGCCAAAACAGCTTAGCCACAGCAGCAATAACATGGGGATCATGATCACACTTCTTTAAAGCGTCAGAGCTCTTGGTTTTTCTTTGAGGCCGAGGCGCCATCTCAATTGAAGCAGCCCATAGAATGCCACTGTTGGGGCACTCCTGCAATGCTTTAGCCATCAGAACATCAGCTTCCCTTTTGTAGCCATGCCTAGCTTCAGCCCGCACAGCTGCAAGCCATAGCTCAGGGTTTTGAGGATTCCTCTTCCTGGCCATAGTAAGAACTGCTCGAGCTTTGCTTAGCCCATTCATTTTCTCCTCTAGAGACGCAAGGGATAGCCAAAGGGGTATACAATTGGGGCAATTCTTAATGCCAGATTCAAATGCATCCTT
>JAJOOR010005978.1:0-41808 GCA_036250505.1 Solanum acaule | reverse complement strand
CCAGGGAGAGTGGCGAAAATAGCAATAGTTTGCTATAGGGTACAATTAAATCAAAGTATATTTATAGCATTTAATTTGAATTAATAGTTTGCTATTATATATAATTTTTCCTTAAAAAAATTGATATTTGGTTTGGTTAGGTTTGATTTTAAATTTTGAAAATCTATACTATTTGATTTGGTTTTGGTTTTGGTTTTGGTTTTACTAAAAATAAACAGTAAAAAAATAACCAAACCGAACCGAGAATTAGATATATAAATTTTATAATTATTTATGTATTATTCATAATTAAAATACAAATATTTTGTTAAATTTTAATTAACAAGTCTTTAAGTTTACCATTTTTTCTCAAACCCAAGACTTGAATTTTGGCCCAACTATTATAACCCTAAGTTCAAGTCCATCAAAATTCATTACTTTAATCTTTAGTCTTTACATACTCTACCTCACATAAGATAGTCACACTTTCTCTTAATTGAATTACTTTATTCGTGTAATAATAACTCTAGTATTGCTGTCCTTCGGGATGACTCAGTTGATTTGGAGGGTGGTTATCCACACGGATGATTCGGGATCGATCTCCCCTCAATGCCTTTTGAGTCGAGCCTGTCGCATAGGGCTTGCCTAATGCGGTTTACATCCCCCGTGTGGTTTGCACACTATTACACAGTGGGGGTTTACCCTATGCGCACAAAGTGCTCACCCTAGGGCAAAGGCTGTGACAGAGGTTGTAGCGGCTGCAGGTTATCCTGGGGTTCCAAAAAAAAAAAAACTCTAGTATTGCTTAGTTGCTTAATTGAACCCACAATAACTTTCATGTGGATTCTTCATGTACTAGGTGTCTGTGTCTATCGAGATAGGTATGTCCTCAAAAATCTTTTTACTTTCAAATAAAAAAACTGAATCAAACTGAACTAAGCCGGCAATAACCAAGCCGACGGTTATTTTTTTCGTTTGGCTTGGTTTTAAAAACTTAAAAACCGACTAGATTGGTTTGATTTTGGTTTTAACCAAAAACCGATCCAAACTGAACCTCGAACAACCCTATCAGTATCGTAAAAACAAATTAATTATTAATCATGATAAAGAGTCAAACTTATTTTCCATCTCAGTCAAAACATAAATCAATTTTAACTGGATAAGAGAGAGTTGTTCGGATAAGAAACATCTTTCACTTCCAACCTTAAGATAGTGAATTTAGGTTACAAAGGGAGGTGGGAGCACAAGAAGGGGTAAGAAAATAAATATAATAATAATAATAATTAAAAAAAAATCAGTTTGACTTGCTGAGTCATAGTAGTTACAATATAAATTGGACAAAGAGATCCTGTTCAAGCGAAATGACAATTTACATTCATTTTCACTTTAAATAAAGTAAGGAACACTAAAGCAGACTATTAAAAAACTTCATTTCTAGTTGAGATTTGTTTTTTATGCTAACTTTTGAAGCGTAAAAAGTTTCTTTTTCCTGATCTATTTATGAAATTGCTCTAAATATATTTATTGATGCTAACTTTTGAAGCAAATTTGGGCGGCATGACAATTTTTGAGTACTGCTTATCAAGGAGATAAAACCAAACTTTCTTTTGAAAGACAGGTAATTTTCATATATAAAACAAAATTCAGATATCGCAATAAATATTTCGATGAATTGATTTCATCAAATGGCATAAAACTAACATGTATTTGGTCAGAAGGAAAATGTTTTACTAGAAAATATTTTTTTTAAAAAAAATTAGTATATTTTCTACTTATTTTCTAATGTTTAGCAACTAAGAAAAAAGAAAAATAGAATCCCACAAGCATTTATATATAGACTAGCAAAATATTCTGATGTTGAGATGGGTTGGGAAGTGAGAGTTCGGGGGTGGAGGAAGTGAAATGGTCGATGGGGGTTGGGGAAGTTGAATGATCAGTAAAAAGGAAACAATAAACTTAAAAAGCTACTTATAAAACTTATTTTCTCTTGGAAAATCATTCCACATTTTAAGAAACTTGTTATACCAAACACACCCTATATATATATACTTCTAGAAGATCTAATACACAATAAAACCCTTAAATTTGAGTGTATTTTAATCTAATAAAATAAACTAATATATATGTAACATCATGCTCAAATAATTTAATTAAAATCAAGTCCTTGACTTCCAAGGATGCCCTTTTGTCTCTCTTGTACGTACGACTCATTCCATTAATTTGCATTGATATATTCAACATTTATTTACCATTTTCTTGCTGGTTCCTCTTCTATTATAATTCCTTTAATTTGTGCTCCTTTCTCTCCCAAAAACAATAATGTTTAAGAGATGTTTTAATTGTTTTGGTGGTGAACAAAAACTAGAAATCAGGTATATCATCGAATAATCCTAATTAATATATATGCTTATGTATATATATGCTTGATTAATTTTTATTATTTTTATTTTTTGTGATCGAATTATTCAGTGGTCAGATCAAGAACAGAGATTATCCATGGGATATTTACACATTAAAGGAGCTTGTTAACGCTACAAACAATTTCCATAATGATAACAAGATTGGTGAAGGAGGGTTTGGAAGTGTTTATTGGGGTCGAACAAGTAAAGGCATCGAGGCAATCAACTCTATCTTTTCTACTTCCCGTAGTTAAACAACAAAATCCGTCACTAATTCTCTTTAGCAACATATTACTATCATAAAAATTATACTAGCTATGAGTAATTTTCATGACAAATTAGCGATGAAGTTCATAACTAATTATATTGCAGTTTTTTTCATGGATTGAGAATCTTTTTTGTTTTGTTTTGTTTAATTGTTTAGATAGCAGTTAAAAGGCTAAAGGCAATGAGTGCAAAAGCAGAAATGGAATTTGCAATAGAAGTGGAGATACTTGGAAGGGTGAGACATAAAAATTTATTAGGTCTAAGAGGATTTTATGCTGGTGAAGATGAAAGGCTTATTGTTTATGATTATATGCCTAATCATAGCTTAATCACTCATCTCCATGGCACACTTTCTGCTGATTGTCTTCTTGATTGGCCACGAAGAATGAAAATTGCTATTGGATCTGCCGATGGATTATGGTAAACACTGCATTCCAATCTTAACCCCCCTTGGTCTTAATTTATTTATCTGATTTTGACTTGAAACAAAGATACGTAGAATATATCAAATTGTCTTTTAATTTTATGATATTAAATATTAACCTCATGAATAAAGTTGAAAGAGTAGACAAATAAATTGAAGCTGGAAGGGTATATAATAGTACTAGAGTTTAGAAGATAACAAGTATATTCGTTTTGTATATCCATAAAAATCTATTTGACTCTCTAGTTATATACGCTGAATTTGAATTAATTATCTGAATACTTCTATTGCCGGCCTCTTTTTTATTTTTTACCTTCTTGTTTTTCATGGCAAGCTGGCCAAAAAGGGTGTCGCTTGATGCTCTTTGCTGAAAAATTATATTGTGTAGATAGATAAAAATAATAATTTATGTATACAGTTATATGTTGAATCCTCTCTTGATATTTTTTGTGTGTTTACTTTTATATATAAATATATTGTCTTTTTAGTAAAAAATCCGACTTTATCCGTTAATTGATGACCCAGAAAGTCGTCATATACATGTCTTTACTGTGAATCATACTTTTTTTTTGTAGTGCCGCTTATAACTCTTCGATAAATATTTCCTACATACTCCTATTTGCACAAAACATAGTGTAGCACATATTAATTCAAAATGTTCTCCAGTTTCAATCATCTAATTTTAATTTTAATTTTATATAGTTACTTGCACCATGAAGCAAATCCTCATATCATACATAGAGATATAAAGGCAAGCAATGTCCTTTTAGATTCAAATTTCCAAGCAAAAGTGGCAGATTTTGGATTTGCTAAGTTGATACCTGATGGTGTTACACATCTAACAACAAGGGTTAAAGGAACCCTAGGCTACTTAGCTCCCGAATACGCTATGTGGGGAAAAGTCTCTGAGAGTTGTGATGTCTATAGTTTTGGAATATTACTTCTTGAAATCATAAGCGCTCGAAAACCCTTAGAAAAACTCCCTAATGGTGTCAAACGTGACATTGTGCAATGGGCTCTTCCATATATACAAAAAGGTGATTTTAATCATATTGCTGACCCTAAGCTCAAAGGGAAGTTCAATCGTGAACAATTGAAGAACACAATCTTGATTGCCATGAAGTGTACTGATGGAAATCCTGAAAATAGACCAAGTATGTTAGAAGTGGTGGATTGGCTTAAGAGTATTGTGGTGGAAAAGAGGAAAAGTGATATCAAAATAGTGAAGAATATTAGTTCTACTACTAATTATGTTGATGAAAATGAGAACAATGACTATGTTGATGATAATGAGACAAACAATGAAGGTTATATTATGAGAAAAAACAAGCCAAGATTACCAATTTCAGAATCGAAGATGAGGAAATAAATTTTCAATTACACAATCTAGCAATTATGTTACCGATTATTAAATTGTATATTTTAACGTGTGATGTGTTTTGTGCTTATTTTTATCATATAAGGTGTAAATCGCATTCGGCCACCAACTTTACTTAAAAAATTAAGGGAAAAAAGACAAATATAATTTCAAATTATCGTAAATGGTATGCAGATACCCTCCGTCATACTATTGGGACTTCTTCCCCCAATTTTGAATAGTTAAAATTTTCTCTCCATTATTCTAAGTCGACTTTTTAAAATGTCGATATTTTCCTTACATTATTGGCGTTTGTCTTTTTTATATTTTACTTCTTTAACGTCATGATATTTTTTTGTTTTTAATTTATGTAATGAATTCTCAATAGAAAAAATAAAAATTATTTTTAAGAGGAAAGAAAAGTGAGAAATACTAATAATTAAGTATGTAAGTTAATAATATTCTATAATGAAATAAATTCACAAAACAAATAAATAATTTTATTAACATATGATCAAGGCCGATTCAATAAGATTGGAGGCCTGAAGCGAAACTTAAGAGAGGGACCCTAATATTTTATTTTTTTCATCATATATACTTTTATTTAAAATCTAGTTTTCTAGCTTTTTTAGATGCGAAATCATTAGTTACTATTTTATAATTGATTTGTTTTAATAATTCCTTTTCAACTGATTAAAGAAGTATTGTTAATCTCTTCATGATCGTTCCAAGCTCAAAGTATCATTTGTACAAACAAGAATCTCCTTCGTTACATGAATTCTTCTTATATAGATAGATATAGGATATATGGGGAAATTACTTAGAAGTACATTTTGTGCTACTACCCTTCTTATCGGATAGAAAAGAGTTATGATTCAATAGGTCATGTACACTTACTTTTTCTTTTGTTGATTTCTATCTTTCGAATCGATTTGGTTGGATAATTAAAAAAAAAATAGAAATATTTGGTGATTAAAAAATGACTTTTTATTATTTCTAAATTCATACTAATGAAAATTAACGGAAACGATAAAAAGAAAGATAATAAATAAAGTGGTTACTCTAGAAAGCATTTACACCAATAATTCATTGAGACCTAGATACTTCCGCATTGATGATTGTTATAATTCATCTACAATCTTACGTTTGATAGTCACATTTTTTTAAAATTATTATTATGGTTGACCTTTTGATGGTTTTTACTTTTTAATTTTGTTGTTAATTTCTTCCTCTCTTATGCATAAACTATTTTATTTATGATATATTCAAATCCCACGGCCGGCTTTTGATGCCTTACCATTGTTACTAAGGACAATTGATCTCTAACAAAACAAGTGGAATAATAATAAAGGCTACGAGGGATGTTATCATCATATTATTAATTAAAATTTACATTACTGCATATTCATTTGGCATGTCCGTACAAAATCAATATGGTATTTTTAAACTTTATATTTGACAAACATTTTATATAGTTATTTAACATTAACAGTATATATGAAAAAAAAATTGATTGATTAAAATGAACAAGTAAGATGAAATATCTATTTATAATATAGAGATCAAGCAAAATATTAAAACAAAGGGAGCATATCATTTTTTGAATATAACAAATTCAATGTTTTTGAAAAATGATTATAGTTAATAACAAAGATAAATTATGAACTAATTAATAATTTATTTTTTAATTCTTTTAAATTATGCAAATAAAAATGACTATCTAGTTTTAGTGTTTGAATTAATAAAAATGAACGAAAGAAATAATTAATTCTTACTCTCTGAATTAAACACCAAGTTAGAAGAGGGTAGATTGCTCCTTCTATTATTTTACAAGGGACGGCAAGGATTTCAAATATGATATTGTAGTGCACTTTCATGCTTCGGCCCAACAAAACATCCGTGCTTTGGTGTGTGTGTGTGTATATATATATATATATATATATATATTATATTTAGAGAAAAGGACTTGATCTATTGTTAAATTTTGCGATTTAAAAGTGATTTATCATTTGTTATAAAATTAGTTTTTATATTTTTGTTTTTACACAATCTCAGGTGTTTCTTTATAGCTGATTTAAATAGTATAATCTTTTCGTCGTCTAATAAAAGTGAAAAAAAAAATTACTTTTTTTATTTTATTTTTTAAAGTATGGGATCGATTGCTTTATACTTCTTTTTGAATGTCTAATTTGGGTATTCCAATGCAGTATATAATATTTTTTATCGGTCCAAAAGTAATCTTCTTGACTTCTTTTTCAAAATATAAAAGTTCAATTACAGTGTATAACTCAATAAACTCTGAACAAAAGTTATTCGTTCAAATTCCAGGCAAAAATATTACATTTAGCACTTTTATGCTGCTAAATGTAACATTATAGCCAACAATTGTAACCATTAGCGCATAAAGACTTTATGCTAACATAATGAGGCTCTCTAAATGAGAATAATATAATACCCACCAACAGACAGAAGAAGTTGTTGCACAATGTGTCAATGGCGCAATGCATATGATGCATAATTGCATATTAATATGTAACATCTTTTATATATATATATATATATATTGTAGCTTGTTTGAGAGACACTATTATATTTCATATTTGAGTCTATATTGAAATTTGAAGGGAAGTAGAAAAGACAAACAAAAACAAGAAATGGACAAATGGTGCAGAGATTGCAACCTACGTAGTCATGTGAAAAGGAGAGTCGCCGGCCTACAAGTAAGTATATATATATATGAGTAGCTCTAACACCAAAAGAATAGCTATATATTCCAATATTACTTGTCATTCTTCATTTTCCTAACGGTTTGTGCCAATTTTGTGAAAGTTAAGAACCTCCTCCACCCCCACCTACCCACTACGTACTACTCCACTTTGGATGCAAGAAATAGCACTAAAGTTGGTGACAGATGGTTTAATTTGATGGTTATTATATGATGGTCCATCTCACTATAAAATTTGCAGCCTTTTATTAACATAGATGCCTAGGTAGGTAGCTTCCATAGCAACAAGAATGTTCAAAGGTATCATTGGATTTTGTTTTTAGACAACTATTCACATTTGGTAAATTCGGCGTGAGTTATTAGTTTTATTCTTAAATTATAAACAGTTTTAAAACTATCTTTGTATTTAACTACTTGAATTTAAGTACATCCCTGATCTAATTGTAACATGAGGGAATAAAATACACCCCTAAATCTTTGCCAAGTTTTGAAGTGTTTTCAACATTTCTCTTGGTTTTTTATAAAGACCACCATATTCCCACAAGAGTTTGAGACCGCTTGTTGTGTCATGTGGCAAATCGAGAGTATTGTATCTAAGTTTAGTTAGTTGTCAAGTAAATGATAAAACTAATAATTAGCGTCAAGTTCAAAGGTGCTCTCAATACCATTTTTTTTCATAAGTAGCTATATATAATCTTTATTATCATTAAATTGATTGTAATTTATTTGAAACAACGTTGGACCAAGTTTTTTGACCTCGTTGAACCTGAACCATAGAATTATTAGTTCTGATGTCATTTGTTAAGATTGAAAAGCGACATATGAAAACTAGTAATTACAAGTTATAGAAGCGATTAATCAGATGACAAAAAAAACTATACTAAAATAATCCTAATATATTGATTATTAACTAATACTATCAATTATAACAATATTTCTAGGGGGAAAAAAGGGTAAAAGATCAGGAAAACAAAAATGCTAAGTATTACTCTAATAGTTTGATGGTTATTATATGATGGTCCAAGTTAGTTTAAAATTTGCAGGCTTTTATTAAGAGTAGTGATGATGAATAGATGCATAGGGAGATATAGGATGATTATATAGGTGTTTCAATTTGCATGCAAAAGGCAAAGGCAAAGTCACTCCATCCATCGCAGGCTGAATAGATCAGTCACGAGAGACTTTGATATAATAAGAAAAAACATGATGACAATTCCATTATATATTCTGCTTTAATTTCTTGCGTGACTACGTCCACTATCTCATATGAAATCAAAATTATCAAAATCACATGTTCAGCCACATATAGTAAAATAAAATTAGCTAATTCTAGTAATTTCTAGTTGCACTTGCATGTTTTAGAGGCGTTAGTATTTTATATAGAGAATGGTACGTAATTAAGGGGGGGATATATACTTTGATTTTCCAATTTAAAATAGATATATTATCATTCGCTATGTGTAATATATCTTTATCGTCTAAATCAATAATGCATATATGTTTTCATGTTTAATAGATGTATATTTAATTTTTCGTTAAAAAACTAATTTTTTTTTATAAAAAAATCCTTAAAAGTAGTTTTAGATCCCAAAAATGTCACTTGATTTAACAATGTTACCTTATCCATTTTTTAGCACACCCAAACCCAATCCAATTGAAAAAAACACAATTCTTTATCTATTCAAACTCGATTTAAATTCATTTTATGACTGAGTATGAAGAAAAAATGAGTTTTTTTATTTGCATCCGGACTAGAGGTGTAAAAAAGCAGTGAGATAAGGTATGAAAACCAAGTGACATTTTTGAAATAAAAAAACTAGTATATTTTCGTTTTAATTAAGTAAATATAGATATGTTAACGAAAAAGGGTAAAAATGTATCATTTGTTAGACGACATGAGTTTGTATACACACCACTTTTTAACAAGGGTTATATTCTGCTCTAAATCTCAAAATTGAGTGGTATATTTGCCCTCTTTTCCATTATAGATTTAACTTATATTAATAAAGCTTAAAATCTCTTTATATAATTATGCATGACTTGCTAATATTCTTCGTTATGAGGAAATTTATGTATTATGTTATGCAAGGATTAATTATGCAGGATTTCATTATTCATGTATACTTATTTCATCTTTATCCTTCTCAAATTATGCATGAATTCTTCCATATATAACTTATACATGTATACTCATGCGAATTTCTAAATTGTAAGTCATACACCGTATTAATTTTATATATACAAGAATAACTTAGCTCCTAATCAGCTAGCAAACTTGATATATATTATTTATGCATAATTTAATACATGCATAATTCACCTCTAAACCATCTACCAAACGACATCTTACTATGCTACTCCCTTCATCCTAAAATGATTGTCGTGATCATTTGGAATACGAGGGTCAAATTAATTATGTTCGGTATGAATTCGGATATAAAGTCTTCATTATTTTTTAAAATAAATTTTACCTATTTAGATATTATAAAAGTACCGTAAGTAATCACACTAGTTAACCATTTAAAATATTAGAGAACATTTGAAAAAAATATTACTACAACATTTGACTCTAAAACTACTAATTTATTATGTTCTGTATGTATTGCTTTGTAAGTTGTACCTAAAAATCCAAAGATCTAATCTAAATAATAAGACCATAAACATTTACCAAACATTACAATCATTTAATTTATTTATTAATAGTAAAGTAATAACAATTAATTATTATTATAATTATTTTTGTGTACTTCACTTTACTTTCTTTTAGTTCTTGTTTTCCCTTTCATATAGTATAGAAAGCTATCCAATAGCTCAATCATTTCCCTTTTTCTTCTTTTCCTCCTTTGTACTTGTTTTAATTACTCCTTTTCCTATTATATAATCGTTTTCCTAAAAGAAAGATACACGCACGTAACAATTTTACTCAAAGTACACTAGCTCATTACTATGAGTTAACGTAATTTTTTAATTTGGTTATTACTTATTTGAGTAAGGTTTAGATTACAACAAGTTAACGCTAGTATTCCCTTTCTATAAACTACTACATGTACAATAAAATATTATAAATTTTGCTTTCTTGAATCAATCAAATTGTTTTCCTTATTTGTAAGATAATCTTCCATGTGTAAATTTGTTTTTGTTGGAGGCTATGCTAAATATATATGTGAACCAACCTAAACTCTAGCAGTTATAAAGGTCACAGTTATGTAGCGTGCATGCAAAACCATGACCTTCTCGCAAAATTAAAATGTATGAAGTTAAGGCCGTGTTCGATACGAAAGAAGTAGAAATATTTTGAAAATATTGTTCGTAGGAACATATTTTTTTCCATTAGTGAAATTTGTTGGGTTGAATTTAAAGTAATGACTATCAACATGTTTTTTCTCTAATGAATGAGCTATTGATTTGAAACATTATTCAATGGCTTTGATCATGGTTTTAAAACTTTTGAGTAATGATTTGAAATACCTTTATTAATGAGATGATGATTATGAATTTTTTCTTAAGCTATTATTATTATCATTAAGATCATTCACATTAAGCCTTCTGACCATTCGAGCATTTACTAACCTCATATTAAATTATATATATTTATATAGAAGTTAAAAACAAATATAGTAGTATAAAATTAAAGGCGAGTATCCATGTAATAAATGATTTAATTGGTGCCATGATTGTAACTTGTATGTGAGTGATCAAAATCGTTCGATTGATTTTGTTTCTATGCATGAGTTTGATACCCTCTCATGATATTATTATTTTATTTTAATACCAACTCTTCTCTTCTTCTTTTTTAATTTACTCCAATTGAACTTTCTTTTAAATTTTTTCCTCCCTATGTAGATGTCCTTTTTTTCTTTCATTCACGATCCTTTTGCTAGTAAACAAAATTTTATAATTTTTTTTCTTTTTCTTTTATCCTAAGATAATTTTTATTGTAGTTTTACTTATTGATTTGTTTTGCCTCCCTCTCATGATATTATTTTTGTATTTATTACCAACTCTTCTTTTTTTCCTTTTTCTTTTTATTCCAATTAAACTTTCTTCTAAAAATATCCCTCCCTATGTAGATTCTTTTCTCTTTTTCACTCACGGCCCTTTTGCTAACTTTTTCTAAACAAAATTTATATTTTTTGTTGGGAACCTCTTAAAGGTCATGAATAACAATTTCGAAGGTGATTTGAGTTGAGTTTCAAACTAAAAAGGAATTTATCTGTATATCTCCACTCTATACCGAGTATATCCTTATATATATCAGTATATATATACTAGTTTTTTGACACATGCCTTGCACGTGATTACCAATTCCAAAAATATATGTTACAATAAATAATATTATTTATTTAAGCAAAGATTTGAATAATAAACTTAGTACAAAATAATATTGCAGATTCTTTTGTGAATGTTCAATTATGTAATTAGTTATATCTCACTAATATTACCTTGTAGACGATATTTGTTGTGTATATAAAAATTAAACTAATACAAACTTCAACTGGCGTTATTACAAGTCATATGAACTTTTCTTCGTCTAAAATACTAAAATATTAAGAAACAGTAAATAAGTAAAACAAAAGGGCAATGTTTATATAGTATTAACTATTTTGAAGAAAACTTTCTGACAATCTAAATCACATAAGTAGTATTGATAAACAAAAAAGTCATTATTTTGTCTTGAGCATAAAAAAACAAATCGTGACAATTCTCTAAATTTTGGGAAAAAGATATTCAGAAGTATATATCTATATCACAAGAGAAATTGTTAACAAAAACAAATAAATTTAGACTACATCGTGTTAACTTCATATATTGGAACATTACATACTAACGTATATATTAAGAAAAAAATAATTATGATATCATCAAAATTATTTTAAGTACTTGAGGTTATAGAATATACCCTCTTAGGATAGAACGATTTACTTCATCAGAATAGTGGTACCTCATATTCCGCTAAACTTTTAACTCACTCAACGACAATAAATCACACAAAAATTTTAAAATACAAGAAGAAAAAGAGCAGAAGATTAAAAACAATTGTGGTTGAAAAATGAGAGGAAGCCCCTTTATTTATAGTCAACAAAGGGTAGTATGAACAAATGCTATTGTGTCTTAGCTGAAAAGTCATGACCTTTCCGAGAAATCACAACCCTTAGAAAAAGTCACAAATCTTTGGAAAAGACACAACTCATCGAAAAATTACAACCCTTTGAGAGAAGTCACAACTCATATGAACAAATGTTTTTGTGTCTTATTTGAAAAGTCATGACCTTTTCAAGAAATCACAACCCTATGGAAAAGTCACAACTTATTGAAAAAGTCACAACTCTTTGGAAAAGTCACAACTCATCGAAAAAGCACAATCCTTTGAGAAAAGTCACAACTCATCGAAAAAGTCACAACCTAAGTTAGGGATATTATAGTAATTTAACATTCAAGTTAGGAGTTCATGCTTTTAAGGTTATATATATATATATATATATATGGTCATAGAGGTGTTTTCTTTTGATTTCTTCGTTTACTTGAAACAAGTTTAAATCACTTTACATGTTTCTAAATTTTTGTGCATAATCTCTTTTAGGTATTTACTCGATTTTATTTACGGCTTGATACATAACAACGATAATGATGGTTATCTCACATTCTCTTAGGAATATCAATTAAATCTTCTCTTGCTTTTTAAAATTAGGGGTCAAGGAAAATAGGATTTGGAGCCTATGATGATCTGCATAATAGATAAAGTATATGGGATTATTGTCAACCCTAAGCTAAATGCATTATGATAATTAACTATATTAGCTAGGGTCTGTGAATTATTGCCATAAATTAGCTCTTCATGTGAACAAGAGACGGCAAAAGGTAAGCTTAGACAGAGCCTTTTTATTTTTAGGTCTTGTAATATTCACACTTTTTCTCAAATGCATAATTAAGAATTTAGGCAACATTTATAAGTGTAATCTATTAAAAAAAAAAAAAAACCTATGGAGCAAAAGAGCCAATTCAACTATATATCACTCAAATTATATATATACTATTTGATTTTGATGTTTGTAAAACTAGCAAATTAACGTAGCTCAAATTCTTGTTTATGTCACGATCCAGACCGTCGTGATTGACACCCACACTACCCAAACCAAGCAACGAAACCAAAACCTAAGCATTTAAGTTACGGAAGCAAGTTAAATAGCTAAAGACTGAAGTTCCCATAAACTTCCAAAAGATCTAACAACTACACAATGCGAAAAATACACCTAGAACCTGAAAGTCAATGTACCAAAACATCTAAAGTTGAACAAGTCTAAACAAGAAGGGATAAAACCCCAAACTAATGAACTAATAACTAACTAGAAAGTCTAAGTCCGAAATGTGGACATAGACAGAAAGAGAATTCATGGCAGCCCGGAAGAACTGGCTCACCCTTGAATTCGAGCGACGATCACTGATCTTCTAAGCGAGGTCTGTCAATAGCCGCTTGAAGATGCCCTGTACTCAATAAAGAAAGAGCAAGTGCAGTATCGGTACACAACCACAGTGTACTGGTAGGATCACACGGCTATCACACTAAGTGTAACATCAGCAAGTCAATATAACAAAATAATCACATGCATATATCGAACATATACAATATTATCAACATTTATAAACAATGAACAACTTCACATTTCTCAAGATACACAATTATGGCAAGTCACTGGTCCTCTCATGGAACCCAAACCCAAACAGTTAGCATATCGAAACGTGGTATCCGATCCAATGATTATGTCGGAACGTGGCAACCGATCCCATAATTATGCCGAAACGTGGCAACCGATCCAAGTTAGTTATGTCGGAACGTGGCAACTGATTCATTCAACACACCACAATCACAATTACAAGTATATCCTCAAGATCATACAACTAAGTCATGATTTCATGGTAACCATCATTCATCTATCTCATTTACAACAAGTGTAATCAATAATACAACATTCATATACATACATGTATCATAATGAAGCAACAACAAACATACATCACCCAATCATAGAATCACAACCATCACCCACCTCGAAACAAACTTTGAAACCCTAAAAAACTTGATCTTTCCCTTTCCGGATTCGTTCGCTTATTCTTGGTCTACAAACAATCAATACAATACGGGAATCAATAAACAATTACTAACTACCCGAATTGTTAACAATTCTATGAACCCTAGATCATATCCATAATCCCAAACACCCAAAATAGGTCCGTTTCCACTATAGAATCTAGATCAAAACACATTCCCCATCGATAATTACACATTTTGTCTCTACGGATCGAAAAAACGATTCGGGGAGTGAAAAGCTTACCTTTAGCCTCAAGAATGGTGGAAAACTGTCAAGAGTCGCCTGGGGTTCGTTCCTTAGCTCTAAAAATCGATAAGTGCAGAATCCAGTCGTTTAGGGATTTATTTACGACTTTAAGTCGCGTCCGGCCCGCCACAGCGGCCCTCACCCCGCTACAGTGGCACCACCAGAGCGACCAAAACCACCGCCAAAGTGGCTTGCACGAAACAGTAAGCTATTTTAATAATTCATAGACCCCTATTTCACAAAATACCTTTAACGAACGACGCTCAAAAAATACCATTCACGCTAAGATCAATTTTGGGAGTTCTACTCACCCAAATTCTATTCCGTAAAGTCGTACGGATTCCTTAACGACTTATTTAACTACTCATGTAATCAAAATCATAAATAAGTCACTCGATTGTTACCAGATTTCCCTACACCTCAAAGACTCCGATTTCGTCCAAATCTGGACTAGGTTGGGAAATTTACTATGAAAAAGTTTTTTAACGACGAAACCCGATCATTACAGTTTAAGACTCGAATTATATAGTGTAGATATAATATAGTCATATTCATCTGTTTTTCTTTTTAGATAGTTTCAAAAAAATACTCCCTCTGTCTCAATGATGTGCTACTATTGAGTATCAAATATCGAGAATTGAATTTTTAAATTTTAATTGTAAATTTGGACATGAAATATTTATATTTTAAAAAATAAATTATGCACATTTGAAACTATAGAAAAGCACTATAATAGTAAAATTATAAAGATATAATTCATTAAATATAAATTTTGAATCCATCTCTCTAGACAACTACAAGTCTAATTAGAAAAGATAATGCGGGTTGCTAGGTATCGAGGGAGCGGAGTGTCTCTGGCCGGCCAGCTTTGTATGCTTATTACTTGGGGCTTGTTTTCTTATCTCCACTTGCCTGTTGTCTACCAAAGTGCTTTTTTTTTCTTCCATTTTTTCTCTCACGTGCGTTTTCAAGTCAATCACTTTTTTAGTTTCAATTTATGTGATGTTATTTAATTTTAAAAAATTTAAAATTTATAATCTAATAATGTTTTGGCGTCTATATAGATCAATTTATGTGATGTTGTTAAAGAAAAAAAATTAAAATTTATGGTCTAAAAAATGTGTGTGTCATAGATCATCTTATAAGGGTGAAATAAACAGTTTAAAATCAAATTGTTACTCTCTTTGTAATTCATGTGATATTTTTTATTTTTGAGAGTCAAACAATTTAAGTTTATTAGAAATTTGCGCATGGTATCTTCAATTTTTTGAAGTGAAATTTATAAATTTGTAAACTATGTAAAAAGTATTACTCCCTCTGTCCCAATTTATATGACTTACTTTCCTTTTTAGTGAGTCCCAAAAAGAATGACACATTTTTATATTAAGTAACAATTTAACTATCAAATGTCTATTTTACCCTTAATGATATGATTTACAGCCACACAAATTTCTATCATTCATTTTGGATTACAAGTTTTAAAAGTCTTCATTTCTTTCTTAAACTCCGTACCGAATCAAACTACCTCACATAAAATGGGACAGAGGGAGTATAAGTTACAATAATTGACAATTCAACATATTTAAAAATGTATGAAATCTTACGGTCAAATATAGACTTGTTTGAATCTCCAAAATTCGAAAGATGTCACATAAATTGGGACAGAGAAAATACTAAATATAAAAAAATAGTACTCCCTTTGTCCCAATTTATGTCGCACTTTTCATTTTTCGAGAGTCAAACAGTTTAAGTTTGACCGGAAATTTGCGCATGAAATCTTCAGTTTTTTTTTAAATGAAATTTATATATTTGTAAACTACATAAAAAGTACTATAAGTCATAACAATTGATAATTCAAAATGTTTAAAAGATCTACAAAAAATTTACGGTCAAAATTAAACTTGTTTGAATCTCGAAATCCGAAAAGTGTCATATAAAATGAGACGGATAAAATATCATTTTTTAAAAACTGACTAAAAATAAATTTCACGTAAATTGTGACACAAGTTTATATAAATCTGCTTTTTTTTTAGTGGTAGTAACATATTCTTAATCTTCGAATCCAAAACTTCTGCTTACTTTTTATATAATACAACGTGAATCATGACTTCATTTCCTAGTTCAAAAATTATCAGTGGTGAAACCCGTTGATATAGCAAATAGTTAAGGTTTTCATTTATTTGTTTAGCTGTTGGAACAAAATATAAATTGTGTGAAAGTACTCTATCCCATTTTAATAAGTTATTTAGGTTCATTGTTATTTTCTGAATTTTAGAAAATTTTGAGCCAATTGTCAATTTATAAGTTGGTCTAGTTTACCAATAAATTGAATTAAGCCAGTTGAATTAAAGGGGTTGAGGAAGGGGAGGCTTGGGGGATTGATTTTATTAGAGGAATTTTCACAAATAGCGCTACTTTGGTGTTGATTTACCATACGTAGTAACACTTTTGATAATTACGATGCGTGATAACAAGTCTGAAATTCGTGTTGTATCTCACATATAATCTCTTGAAATTCGCATTGTATTACTAATACAATAATTTTGTTGTATTGTTAACTTAATTTAATCAGATACACGGTATTATTCGTTCAATCTAGTTGTATCAATATTTTCTCATTTTGCTAGATACAGTGATTTTGGGGCATGTCGCTCTATATCAAATATAACATTCAATTGGAGTAATCAACTAAGCACTCAATTATTATATACACTTTCTCAATTTTACTAGATACACTGATACAACCCAAAAACATTTTTAGATACAATATTTATTAGGAGGGATTAACAAAACACTCAATTCTAGATACTGATGCAACCCCTAAAAATTCTAGATACAACTTCAAAAATTACTAAATTCTTCAACACGATCTGACAATTATATTGACCAAGTCGGAAAACTATATTATATATTATAGAGGTTTAATTTTGATTTAATAAATATATATACAAATATTGACACTTCTTCACACAAGTTAAATATTTAACCTAGTATATAAAGCGCCAAGGAAAATTCCTTGAGGTCGTCCTAGTGACAATACTGGATCCGCTAATGGAAGGATAGAAAATAGATTGGGGGTTGGGGGGGATGATGGTGGGAGTCGTGTTTACTTTTCCGTTTCCTTTTTAGGAATTTGTTATAAAACCTTAATTATTGTTATGTTTGATAATATTTAAAAATTACAATTATGTATTGTAAATATAATAACTATGTTTAACTAAATAAGGAAAAAAACACAATTGAAAAAATAACCAGCCTGCTGATCCATTTTTTTGGTAAAATTTATAACAGATATGGCACACTTAGTTAGACATATACAATAACGTAACATGCTACTCCACACAGATACTTTTGGGGGACAAATCTAAACAACGTACATTAATATATGAGTTCATCGAAAGCTACTTGGCCTTGGTGAATTTATTGTTTCGTGATTGGTACAAATTTATTGTTTTTTCTTTGTATTTTTGTCAATTTTCAGTAAGAAAATTACAGGCTTGACTGTGAGTTCTATACGACAACAAAAAAAAGGTTACAAAATTATATATATATATACACACACACTTTGATCCTTTATATATGACTGATTCTTTATTTGATTTATTTGTTACTTATAAATCTACTAAGGAAATATGGAATAGTTTGAAAAAGAAATATGGTGTAGTTAAACAGTTGTTGAAACATGATGTTATTTTCTTAAAATATATAAGGTCCGATAGAAATTTAGTGCATCCTTTAACCAAGGGTTTGACATGGAAACTGATCCTTAAAACGTCGAGGGGAATGAGGGCTAAAACACATTAATTGAGGTAGTGTGGTAGATCCATTAGGCCTCAATATACATCATTGTTTCTAATCCCTATGACATGAGGTAGTGTTTTATAAGATTGAGTTTGCTTTGCTCTTAATGATTCTATAGCCGTAAGGTGGTCTATTTGAGATAGGCTTGAGGGAATTACCTACGTTGAGTGTAAAGGTATGGTCGTCTTTTATGAAGGACTTGAGAATTGTCTTTCTAGAGAACTCATAAGATCCAAGGTATGTGTGCATGACCATAAAAACACTTTAATTTGTTAGTATTGTGGAATTTGCATAAAATCAAGAATATGATATTTGTTGTTGGCTCATTTCACTACGTGTCAATTCTTATCAAAATATATTAATGCTGAAGTACATGTTCCTTTCTTTTGCCTAGAAATTATTTCTATTATCTTTCCTTTACATGTACGAACGATTGTTAGCGTTTTCACAATCGTTTTTAAGACAGTGATTTATCAGTATTTATGATAATTTAATTATTATTTTTAATTCCAATTCAATATCAATATTATAGTATTTTTTCCAACTATATATATGTATATATATAAAAACATTTTCCTATATTATATTACTAAACTTATTTTCTTTTGAATAAAATGTTGAAACTTTTTTTTCCAAAAGAAAATGCATCTCTACATTTAACATATTTTCTTTAAATTAAATAAAAGTTGACATGCAGAAGTCAAATAAGAATCAGAATTATAGGAATACACTCCCCCCCACCCCCCACCCACACCAAAAAAAATAAAGGTTACAACATGCAAGGAGTTCTATTAGGAGTTACTAGGGGTAAACGTTTGAGATTGTCTCAAATTTGAGATTCAAACTCTTAGGATGAATCATTTATTTCAACAATTACTTGAATCGAATTTTAATTTTGAAAATTCAAATTTTCATACTAAAGCTTAAGCGAACTTTCAAAGGCTTCCAATTTAGTTTTAGCTCAACTTGTTCACTACTCAAGAAATCAAGTAATGTTTATTTGTAATAAAAATACAGTGGGGGCTAAATTTGATAATAGTTTATAAGTGGGGACTAGGGTAAATACTTTATTTGTTTCAATTTGTTAGATCTACATTTTTTTAGTCTGTTTCAAAAAGAACCGTATATTTTCTTTTAAGCAAAACTTTCGCATATAGCCACTCAAAAATAGCATAATTACACTCCATAACTATAGTTTGCTAATTACGATTCTTAGCTACATGTTATAGGGAGGAGAGTGGCAAGCGAAACTGGGAGAGGGAGGAGAGAGGCGAGTGAGAGATGGCAGAGAGTGGGAGAGAGGTGAATTGTATATGTATATCGGTTAGATAATTGTATATTATACATATGTATTTGTATATTCTGGCGAGAGAGATTGGGAAAGGGAGGAGAGAGGCGAGCAAGATTGGGAGAGGGAGGAGAGAGGCAAGCGAGAGTGGGAGAGGGAAGTGAGAGGCGAGCGAGATTGGGAGAGGGTGGAGAGAGGCGAGAAAGGACAATAATTTGTATAATTTGCATCTCGTTTGTATAATTCGCAGGTATGTTTGTATAATTCACGTGTTTTTGTATAATTGGGTAATATAAAGTCTGGGAATTAGACAAATATAATAAAACTCGAAATAACGAATTGATACAAACATAAATGTATGAACCTTAAACAATTATACAAAATATACTATACAAATTATATTATATAAATTATATTATACAAAATCCAAAAACTCCACGTTTATACAAACTTTAAAAAGTTATACACAAAAAGATTGAATGTATATGATGACAAAACTGAAAAACCAAAGGAAATCATCGTCATATACAAATACAAATCAAACAAAGAATTGTTAGCTGCGAATTATACAAATGTGGCGAATTATACATATACAAACGTGGCTAATTATACAAACTCGAAGTTAGCACACGCAATTAATGTATAATATTAGTCGTGAGTGGTAATTATAGCAAACTATAACTATGATGAGTAATTAAGTAGTACAAGTTTGTTTAACCGCGTAATTTTCCTATCTTTTATTCTAACATTCCACATGACATTTTCTAATACCATAAGGAGTTGTTTGATTTGAATACAAGTTATGAAATGATTCATTATGTTAAGATTATTTCTTATTAAGTGTTTGGTTTGTTGTAGTAAGGACCCGGAACATGGAAAGGAAAAAGGTCGCTGAAAATAGAGCCAAGTGTAAAAAAAATGTTGACGACAGCCTTGACGGGCCGTCAGACCTGTGACAGACCGTCAACAGGTCCGTCACACATGCAGAAATTTCAGGTATTTTCGATGACTTTGATGATGACAAGTGATGGGCAGTCAACCTCTTGACGAGTTTTTTCCGTTAGGACCTCCATTAGACGCGCATGGAGTTGTGTGTTTTCTATTAATTAAGGGTATTTCAGACTTTTTCCATTCCATCTAAGCCTAAATTCCAATCCTTTTACACCTAGTTAAGGGTCTTAGTAGTGTTAAACATCTTTTTTATATTCTTTAACACTTCAAATCATTAGATAAAGGTTTCAAGAGAAGAAAAAAGTTAGAATTTCAAGCGTTCTTCAAGTTTCCATCAATTTCGCCAAGAACTTTGTTCTTCCCATGTATGTAAGGCCATCATAGTGTTGGACTGAGTTCGTCCTCACGCCTTGCATCTATCTAAATTCAGTAAAAGAGTAATCTATGGTTCTATCCTTAACTTTGAATGTTCTTGAGATGAGTTGATGTTGAGTTCTGAGTTCTTGAGTTCCTGATTCTTTTTGAAATTCTATTTCTAATTATTGAATTGTTGTATATTGTGTATTAAAATTAATATACCACTCAAGAAGAGGGATAACTTATCCCGATACTAACTATTAATCCCGATATATGTTATCTTGAACTTGTCAACTAAACAACAAATTGAGTGACACTAAAATTTAATCCCAGGACTATTTGATGTTATCGTTGGAATGACCCCTAAGATTGTAAAGGATATTTTGGTACATTAACATAACACCATGAGATTCAAAATTTTCCTCTATTTTCTTGAATTTTGGGTAAGTCAATATATGTCAAATTAAAACAAACGGAGTAATCTTTGGGTGTTAGAATCGACTTATTTTAAGTAGTATTTGACCTATAAACATTTTTATTTATTTTTTAAAGTGTTTGAAAAAAACAAAAAGTGTTTTTAAACACTTAGGGCCTGTTTGGAAAGCCACCTTGGTAATTGGATTTGGTCTAATTACAATGTCTGTCTTGTTTGGTTGGACAAGTAATTACTTCATAAGCAGGTAATTGGTGTAATTGGCCGAGGGGGGGGGGGGGGTGGGGGTAATTACACTCTCCAATTCACAGGGAGAGGTTGTGAATCGCTGGCAATTACATGGTGTAATTACTAGCTGATTACTTTTTAATTTCTTATTTTATTTTTTTTAATTTTTTTTTATTTCTATTATTTTAAGTTCTTTTTTTATTTTTATTATTCTAAAATTTTATTTTTTATTTTATGTTATTATATTTCATTTTCTTGTCATTCTCAACCTTACTTCACGTGATTCTATGCAATTTTTTCTTATTATCTATTTCTTTATGCCATGCTTATTTTCTCATTAGCATAATTTTATTAGTATTCTAATTTTTGAATTAAAATAGAATTTATTGTTAAGTAAGGTTATAACTTACCTTTTTTTTAAAAATAAAAATAAAAATAAATCATATTTATGTATGCTATGTTGAAATTTGCGATAAGAGTATTATGTTAATTTTTTTTTGAATTTATAACTTATGTTATATTTTCAATTTCATTTGTTTTAGTAATATTGAATTCACATTGTAAGTCATTTTTTAATTAACTTGATAGATTATCTTTTTGTAAAACATTTTAATAATTTATGACATATAATTTGTATATTAATCTTTTTATCAAACATGCATTTCATGATGTTCGTAGAAACTTCATATTGTTAGTTTTTATCATCAATTCAATTGAAATATATTAAACTGAAAAAATATAAATCAAATATTTTTTCATAATATTAGTTAAGAACATATGTTTATTAATTAATATATTTTCAAAAAGTAATATATATCTTAAATATTTAATTTAATATCATTTATAAACTTTCTTATTTGTCTAGTATAAATTTTAAATAATTAATTTTTATTTTAAAATTTAATATAATTTTATGATTGCAATTGTGCATCCAAACAGAATATGTGTAAATTACACTGTGGCATCCAACATGATATGTGTAATTACAGTTTAATTACACTGAGGCAACCAAATAGGTTAGCGTAATTACTAGGCTGGTAATTACTACCCTAGTAATTACACCAATTTCAATTACTAGGTGACTTTCCAAACATACCCTTACTTAAGCCAAAAGACCAAAATTGAATACCATCAATTTATGACTTTTAACTTTTAACTTATAAGGTATCCCGTCCAACAATAGTTGTTCACTATACTATTGGGGATATCCACTTTATGAAATTAATGAATAATTTTATATTTAGGGGTCGTTTGGTTGGGAACTAGTTATTCCAAGATTACCTATCCTGGGGTTAGTTATTCTGTGATAACTTATCCCACCATGTATATGAGATAACTTATCCCATCACTATGCTATAAATGGTGGGATAAGTTATCCCAACCATGTTAACCAAACAAGATATCTAAATTTTATTGCACAACTATGTTTTTATCCCAGACTATTTATGCTTATCACTCACACCACACGAGCCCTTAGTTCCTAATTTATTCCCATTACATTTTTTAAGGCATTATATTTTTTTATATTCAAAGGGTTATATAGTAAAATACCCTTTTATTTATAGTTTCTTAAATAGCATGCAAAATCAATAATGAACAAGTATTATTGGACTGAGGAAGTACTACTTAAAAAGTCAATCCAAACACCCATTTACTCCGGAGATGCCAAACAACATAATTATTTTTTCTCAATAAGTGATTACATGTAATTAAAAATGTGAATAGAGTAATTGAAACCGAAAAGGTAGTGGTGAATTATGGAATAGGTTGAAAAAAATGAAACAATGAAGATGCATGCGCCAATGGATTAATCAGTTGGCAGAGGCATTGATTAGTCGAGGAGTCTAAGTATATAGTAAATAAAGAGAAAGAAAACACATAAAATTAGGTATGGGAGTAGATCCAAAGCAAGTCTTGTTCTGATAAAAACAGAAGTCCAAACAGAGGAAAACAAAGACCATTAATTGCTTCTTCGTTAAAAGAATGAATGTTAACTCATTCGTAGCCGCATTTTTCTGTTTTTTCAGTACAATCATTACTTTTACTCTCAAATCAAACACTTGTTTTCTCTTTCATACCCCCCCAAACACGCCCCCACTTTGATCAGATTTTTAGTACCAAGTAAAATAATACTAAAAGAGAAAGGCATTTACTGTTAAAATTGAGCTCATGGTCAAGTCTTATTCAACTGCAGGTTCCACAATCTCGACTTTTCTTTCTCTGCGCCCCTTTTCCTATACAAGTCTCACTTTTCTTTCCCTTTCAAGATACCCTAGGATTCAACATAGGTCTCTTCAATATCCTTTTTTTAATTCAGAAGTATGAAAGTTAAACTAACTAATATTTGTGATGAATTTAGACATTTATAGAATATACTTATGTATTAATTATGTATTAAGATAAATAAATTGAAATGGAGTATAGTTAAAATGAAAGAAAGTCTAAATAGAACAGATCTAGTTTTACAGCTAGCAAAGTGATGGTGGTTTCATTTTCTCAATACTCTGTATGGTTCTTGTTTTACTTTGTGACTAAGGAGAGTTAGGGCGGTGTGTGTGTGTTTAATTAGTAATTTTTTCCCCATCCATCTGGGGCCCTTATTGAAGAGATGGATGAAAACAAAGGAGATATCACCAAGAAACAACATTTATCTAACTCTCCAGTTGACCCTCATGAACAAGATTCACCAGATAATACTATACCGCTACAGCAGCAGCAGCAGTCGGTGGTTTCTGGTGCTCCTTATATTACTTCTTCTGCACTTTATAATATACCTCCTGCTGCTGCTGGTGCTGCTTCTGTTTCTTTCGAACAACAGCAACAGCATCCGTTTGAAGTTGTTAATACAAAGCGGCCAAGATATACTGCAAGTCAATGGAAATTCATTTCTTCGTCTTCGTCTTCTCATCATCAACATCATTCGCAGCAGAAGGCCGGTACCATACTGAGTGCGGAATCAAGCCCAATATCACCTACAGCCCACACTACCACAGCTACCAATATTCCTCAAACTCAAGTACCGACCGCGTCTTCTTCAGACACGGCTTCTTCTCCTTCCCACTCTCCTCGGCCTTCTTCAGAGCCGAGCAAGAGCGAAGGAGGAGAACAAGTTCACCAACAATTTAGGAAAGGAAAATACGTGAGTCCCGTTTGGAAACCTAACGAGATGTTGTGGCTAGCTAGGGCTTGGAAAATTCAGTACCAAGGTGGTGCAGGTGGTAGTGGTAGTGGTTCATCATCAGATCTTGTTCATCTAGAAGGTTCTCCAGGAGCAGCCGCAGGTGGAAGTGGAAGAGGCAAGACGAGAGCTGATAAAGATAGAGAAGTGGCTGAGTTTCTCAACAGGCATGGAGTTAACAGAGATGCTAAAACTGCTGGGACTAAATGGGACAACATGTTGGGTGAATTCAGAAAAGTTTATGAATGGGAGAGAGGTGCTGAAAGGGAACAAATTGGAAAAAGTTATTTTAGACTTTCCCCATACGAAAGGAAGATTCATAGATTGCCAGCTTCATTTGATGAAGAAGTATTTGAAGAATTATCTCAATTTATGGGCTCAAGAATGAGAACTCCTCAAACTAGAATCGGAACTCAGTCTGACGATATTCGTACACCTCTCATTGTTACCAAGTCTTTGCCTCCTCCTCCACCCTTCAGCGAAGATGAACTTCCTCACTCTGGTACACACAAAAAAATAAATACTCATTTAATTTAACTACTCACATCGTACATACAACAATTAATTTTAAAATCAATGAACATTATTATGATTTGGTGAATGACATGTATATATTGTGTGGATGTAGTGAGGGCAAAACAATTGGTAATGTCAAGTGGAACTGAAACATTCGTTCATGGAACAAGAGGTGGGTTCTTAGGGTTTGAAACAGTACCATCTTCTTCATTAGATATAATCGGCGGTGGTCCATCTTCTTCTACTACTTCGAAAGAGCTTCGGCGCATCGGGAAGATTAGGATGATATGGGAGGAGTCAGTGAGTTTGTGGGCTGAAGAAGGTGAGCATCACAGAGGTAGAGTAAAACTACAAGGTTCGAGTTTTTTAAATGCAGATGAAATTGCATTTTTGGATGATTCTATGGTGGCTTGCACTATAGAGGCCTTTGAAGATGGACCCATGAAAGGTTTTTCTGTTGATAGATTCCAATCTGGAATACAACTCAAAGTCTTTGGCAGAAGAAAATCTTCTTCAGCTCTTGCTCCTTCTGGTATTTTTTTTTTTTTAATCTAATTGCTTAAGTCCATAATTAGCTTGTAGGATGTAACAGTTTTAATTTTCTATTCAATTTAGGTCCCAGTGAAAGATTGCAGCTTCCCTCTTCTGAATTTCCCATCAGATGTAAGTCTCTTCCATAAATTTAGAATTTTCTATTTGTGTAAAGCCAATCATTAAATTTTCTATTCTTCCCCTTCTAAGATAAATGAATTTAATATTAGTCTATACCATGGTTCCCATTAATAGTATCTTGTTACTTTCAATTGAATTTTTCATATTAGTTAAAATAATTTAAAATTGGCTCACATATTTGCAGCAACTACTCCTTGGGAATTTCAAGATCCAACTGAGTACTACGTTGGTTGTCTCAGATCTCCTCCTCCTACACTTCCAAGCTTGTTTGAGCTCTCGTGGCATTTGCAACAGCCACCACCGGAGGAACTCCGTTTCCCTCTCCGACGAGACGTGTTCAAAGACTTGCCTCAAGGGAGAGAACTATTTTTCACAACCTCAACTGAGCTATTAGACTGTAGAGGCATCACTTACGATGTCTTGACTTCTATTATGCGCTCAAACCCTAGTCTCACTGCTGCAACGGCTACCGATCGGGATTCTTACATTGGCCTTTGGGATGATTGCATTAATAGGATCATATCCAAGTTTTGTTCCATCGAAATGGTATTCGTACGGAAATCTTCATCGTCTCTCGCGGAGACCGTACAAGATCAATGGCCTAATGTTACTGCTTTTTTAAGGAATTTTTGCTTGTGGAGAGGAGAGGAAACTGATCAGTTAAGAGAAGGTCAATTGGATCCGTCCTCTTCTATTGTAGAGAAATTCCTTTGGAGTTACATGGACCTTCCTTACGTGTTGGGTTACTATGCCGTGGGATTTATTGTTACTTTCTGTGCGTTAAGTCGATCACAGGACCGAATCATCCGAACGGATCTTTACACAGTGGATCTATCAACACCAGTGGAAAGATTAAAAGCTTTAGTCCCGTGCTGGAGAATTGCCGGATTATTACCATTATTAGCTGATAAATGCTTCCATTACATGAGCTGTAACGGGAGTAATTTTAAACATCTTCCATACACCGATTTTGAGCGAACAGATTTTGGGAATGGAAATTTCATGGAGATGACTCCGAATACAGTTGTGAGATATTTTTCTAGTAAGAGAAAATGGCTGGGAATCAAAGAGATATATGATTTTCTCGATCATAGAATCCCACACGCAGAATTTGTGGTTAGGGCATCGGAGAAAGATCTCGCATTGGTATTCAAGCCTAGAGGTTGCAAATTCAAGCCAGTTAGTTGTGATCAATTAATAGAAGCATTGAAACAAGTCACAAAAGCGTTAGTCGCACTACATGATCTTTCATTTATGCACAGGGATTTGGGATGGGATAAAGTGATGAGGAGAATCGACAGGGAGAACGAATGGTTCATTACGGGATTCGACGAAGCGGTGACAGCACCGCAGCTGTATCCTCACGGAGGAGCAGCAGCGGCGACGGGGAGCGGGAGGCATCCGCCGGAGATGGGAAGGAATTATCATGGAGTGAAAGTGGATGTATGGGGAATAGGGCAATTAGTGAAGAGCTGTGGATTAGTAGGGGTGCCGAAATTGCTGAGGGAATTGCAGAATAGGTGTTTGGACCATAACCCGGAGCAAAGACCGACGGCAGCAGACTGCTATCGCCATTTGTTACAGTTACAGTCTTCGATGTCTGCAGCCGCCGCCGGAGGGTATTGACAACTGATTCTTCTCAGTTCTGTGTATGTGAGTGATTGATGCCTATTTATTTTATATTCCATGCAATTAGATCTCTCTCTCTTTTTTTTTTCTTGCTCTGAATCCCCGTAATTCTCTTTTATTCGTTTTTGGGAATATAAAATTCTAAACATTTTGTGGTTTTTTTTTTCCAGTTTTTTCCCTGAAAGTTCGAATTAGAAGGTGAAATTAGGATTTTGGTTCGATCAGTAGCACATGTTTTTTTTTTCTTTTCTTTTTTTTTTCTATTTTGTCTATTCAATTGTTTTGTCCAAAGTCAATGCAGCCATTTTATATTCAAGATTTTCATGAGAATTATTTTCTCCAAAAAAATAAATTAGTATTCCTATTATTTTTTAGTCAATGGTGGGGACATTACATACATTACATTCTTTTGTAAATTCACAATTCTTCAAAATTTTGGATTTAAATGATCCTGATCATTATTGTCCATTCTTTTAATTGAAATACAATAACTAAACCTCCTACCAACAAAGAAGGCTAGATATGTACGACCTAACCAAAAGGCTACGAGAATACATAATGAATTAATTTTAAAAATTGAACTGTCATATCTTCTCTGTTTTGATTAAGGGGTTGCATTATGCAATGGCTAAATAGTCCGTTCACCTCTTTCGAAAGATGAAATAATAGAAGAATATACTATTTCCATTCGTAGATGTCATTTTAGCTATGAAGTTCGTTACTTGATTAGCTTTCGTGCAAAATAAGAGTAGTGTCTCTGATGATCTGCTGCACCATCTTGAATCTGTTAAACTTGGTGTTAATTTGTGTGATGTCCAACTCCTTCATATCTCCCAGAAAATCGGAATTATTTTTTGCATTCTGAAGCTCCATGTGAAGGCATGTTATATGCTATCAATTTGAGGAGACATGCAACACAAACAATCAGTAATAATTAGATTGCAATTGTATAAATTGGAACTTTACGACACAGTCCTGGATTTTTACTTTTTTCTAAGTTTTTTTTTTTTTTTTACAGCATAGAATTCTAGGACATAATCCTTGCTTAAATTAAATTTGAAGTGAGTACCTCACTCTTTTTGCTCTCTTGATTACTCTAACGTAACTCACAACCTCCATGTTTGAAGTGAAGGGTGCCCATCCTTTAATATTCTTTGAGAAACTTCTATCAAGAGGTACAATAATAGTCTTGGAATTCAAATATTATAGTGAGTGAAATAATCCTTTAATATTCTTTTTAAAAACTTGTATCAGAAGGTACAACAATAGTCTCTGAATTCAAAGATTATAGTGAGTGAAATAATCCTTTAATATTCTTTGAGAACTTATATTAGGAGGTACACTAATAGTCTTGGAATTTAAAGATTATAGTGAGTGAAATAATCCTTTAATATTGTTTCAAAAATTTATATCAGGAGGTACAACAATAGTCTATAAATTCAAAAATTATAGAGAGTGAAATAATTCTTTTAAAAACTTGTCTCAAGAGATATAACAATAGTCTTTGAATTCAAAGATTATAGTGAGTGAAATAATCCCTTAATATTCTTTGAAAACTTGTATTATTAGGAGGTACAATAATAGTTTTGGAATTCAAAGATTATATTAATATTCTTTGAGAACTTATATCAAGAGGTACAATAATAGTCTTGGAATTTAAAGATTATGGTGAATGAAATATTTATCCTTTAATATTTTTTTTAAGAAACTTATGTCAGGAGGTACAATAAGTGAAATTATACATGATTTCGCATATTTCTCAATATTGTACCAAAGAATATTATTCCATCCGTTTAAAAAAGAATGACCTCCTTTTCTTTTTAGTCTGTTTAAAATAGAATGACTTTTTTCTTTTTTTTGTAACATTTTAATTTCAGTTTTCCACGTGGCATGTTTAAGGCCACAAGATTACAGTTTTGTACATTTAAACATAACTTTAATTTAGGAAAAACAAGATTCAAAAGTCTTCTTTATTTTCTTAAACTCTGTATCAAGTCAAACTAGATCATTCTTTGTGAAACGGATGGAGTACTTATATTACAAATTAAAAAGTTCTGAAACCTTAATAAGTTAAAACTATGAAAAAATTGAACACATTTGGAACTTTAGAAAATTTTCGAACTCCAAAGATATTTGAGGCTATGTATCCATTAAATTTCAAATTAATGGTGGATACCTGGACATTTGTGCTAATTTTTATTTGAAATTTTGTATGCATGTTTGGGTAATCTAGCCTAAAGATATTTTTTTCAACATGATACTCTTATTTGCTTAAAATTAAGCTAATAATTTTTTTTTTTCACACTATTAAGAGTATTCTTGCCTACGGATCGTTTCAATTATTAATGTGCACATTTGTTTGTACACCCAATAATCCCCCTTCTAAGTATCACGTGACTCATACCACTAATCACGAGTTTTCCCCTTGAACTAAATTCCATGTGATCATTACCATAATCCATAGGTTAATTTTTTTGAGAATTCGTCATGTGCCATCCACACGGTCATTTTTCTTGTGTGCATGCATTTTCATGCTATCTTTGACAACAAAACTATCATAACAGAGATATTTTGTGGAAACAATTTTTCTTTTAGCATTGCCACAAAAACATTTCGCAGTAATTGAGTTACTTTCATGGCTCTCAGAGTTGCTAAAGTACTTTAGCGACATTTATATAGAGTATTGGTTACAAATACTTAAATTTATTATGCCACTTAATATGATATAACAACAATCATATTATTTTCGCTAAATATTTGCCGCAAAATCCTACTTTAGACTAAATATATTCTTAACATGGTAGGATATTATAACTAAACCCACACATTATTTTTCAAAAAGCTTCGCCACTAAGAACAATATATTTATCTTCCAAATCTTTTCAACAAATAATATGAAATTTTATTCAAGACTCTCAATAATATGCTAAAATCACCTCCATGGCCATAAATGCTTATCATAGATTAATTAATTAGAAGGGTACACCTCTTTTTGGTATATATACACAACATTGGTAAAAGTTGACATTGGAATAGTTAAGCATCACTTTCACTTTGAGTAAAAAGAAATAGATAGTGGAATAGAAGAGGGGGAAACTTTTAAATAAAATTGTAAACAGGCTACCTGAGAAGTTTTTTTTGAAGTTAATGCAATAGGATCACCCTCTCTTTTTGTATCTCAATGTTTTATATTTTGAAGAGTACTTCACAGGATCTTTCTTATCTTAGCAAAAAGGTCCAAGTATATACTGCCAAAATAATACATAATATTTCCTTTCATAAAAAAAAAAAAAATGACTAAGAAAGAAATAAGCAATCATCTATATGTAACATTAATGTGTCTATTGAATACTAGTCTTTTTCTTGATAATGGAGTAAATTTAATTTATAAGAGCGGTGCAAAAAATATTGATGAGATTTACACTAGCTTTCCAACTAGTTAGAAGTCCATAGGAGTTCGGCCGAACGTCCCATAACTTTTGCTCAAATAATATATTTATGTTAAAAAATTCACTAAATATGTATAATTAATAAATTTAGAATCAAATTAATTATCACTTACGGTCGACATTCTAAAATTTAGAATCCATAAAGTTCAAATTATTCCACCTCTGATAATGATTAGCATACATGGCCAAATATAACAGTCGGCTTACGGGTGTGTACTAATATAAAGTGTGTTAAAGAAATTCATAAAATTTAAATTCTCAATCCGTCTTATATATATTTTGGTTGATTTTTTCATATTCAGTTATGAGTTATAACCATGAATCTTTTGGGTGCGATAGTGTCGATAGCATGGGCTACAGTCAATTAAAAGTTGGAATCAAAATGGGGCCATTAACTATGTAAAATTAGTAAATTTAGAATAAAATTATTACCACCTACAGTCGACATTCTAAAATTTAGAATTTATAAAGTTGAAGTCATGATTTCGCCTCTGATAATGATTGTCATCCATAGGCAAATATAAAAGTTGGCTTACGGGTATGTACTAATATAATGTATGTTATTAAAATTCATAAAATTTAAATTCTCAATCCGTCTCATAGATTTTTTTTTCACATTCAGTTATGAGTTATAACCATGAATCTTTTGGGTGCGATAGTGTCGATAGCATGGGCTACAGTCAATTAAAAGTTATGCACGTACTATGAAACTTGCCTCATTTTAATTATTGGCCTTAGTAGATGAGACTATTATTATGACAACCATTATGGAGTATATAAATTTCACTTTTTATAATGGTGGGAGGGCTTTTTACATGATGAAATAAAGTGAAGGACAGATACCACACCCTGGACTCTGGAGAGCAGCAAAATGGGGCCATTATGCTTCCTTTATTTATTATTATTGTACCTCTCTAACTTAATATAGGTATAGGAGAATTCAAATAGCAAAACAAGGACATCTACTAATGTTTGATTTGGAAGTGTGATTTGGTTTTAAATATCTATTTGCGTTTATGAAATTTGCATAAAGTTTCAACTTTAACTTTGAAATCATGATTTCAAATCTTAAATTCTTTAAAAAGTAGGATTTGGAATTCCAATGTTTTTAAGTATAAAACTTGATCCACAAGTGTATACATTTTTTTGAGAAAAAACATAATCATAATTTTAGGTTTTATAAAAGATATTCATGTTTTATACCATATAGGAAGATTTTATAAAAAAATGGCTAGTTATAACTACTATTATTGACTTATTGAATCGGTGAAGTGTTGGGTTCGAAAGTGATTAGGGCATCATGCGGAAACTTACAATTGCAAATCAAGACGGTGATAAATTAGATGACAAAACTTATACTAAAAACATAATATTATTATATGAAAACTAATATAAAAGAAATATATTAAATTTGTTGAGAGAAAAATCTCCCCATAAACTAGACTCTTAAACGTCTACATTGTGAATGCTATTGTATTCTGCTATGAGAATATGTATGGGTCTTCAATTTATAGATTTCCAAACTTTTCCCCCAAGGAAAGAATAAACCAAATATGAGAGAAAATAATGTTTCCCTTTTTGAAAAGTTAAAGCATTTATGCTAATACTTTGTTATTTCTTTTCGGAAAAAATAAACTTCAAATAAGGTAGGAAAAACCAATGCAAAATCCTAACAAATTATTGTATATTATGTAAATTTGAATGTTTTTAATAACATGTAATCACAAATATTTAATTATAAAATGAACATCGAGATATGTGATTTATTAATTAAGTATCTTAGGATATACTTATACCTTGTTTATAAACTATGATTGCTCACTTGGTAAGACTTGTATAATTAGAGTTAGGAAAGTAATGATAGTTTTCACAAATTATGAGGATATTCTACCTATTGCTAGTGGGAGGTGACAAATATCCTATGTAATTACTTAAGGTATGTGAAAGATGGCTCATCGGCCACCACAATCATAAAAAAATAATATAATTTAAGGAATCGAATTACTTATCCAAAGAAAACTTCAATGTTAAATCAACCTTATTCAGGTTGAAATGGTACTCTAAGTTAAACTTAAAAGTTAGAAAGGGATGTTCAAGATATGCCTAAACATACCTTTAATACTCTCAAATGAAATCTCTATCTTAGATAGGTAATAAGAATATTCTGAAGAATGCCGTTGCCATTCTTTGTAGTATAAGTTATGAGAACGAAACATACGAAAACCAATATTCTAGCTGCACCGCGCTGTATTAATTCTTCAATCCATGCTATAGGGTGTGTTTGGTATGAAGGAAAAATGTTTTTCTCGGAAAAAGTTTTTTAGAAAATGTTTTCTTAGAAACAAATGAACTTTTGACTTATTTTTTCATGTCTGGTTGGTGAAAAGAAAATATTTCTGAAAAAATATTTTTTTATTTTTGACTAGAGAGTGGAAAATACTTTTTAAAAAATAATTTCTAACCGGATGTCAATCTAGATAATTGGTCTTGGACATGATCCCGATACCCCAACTAGGACACAACCCCGACGATCGATCCCAAAATCCGACCCTGAGAACTGAGTTAGGCTCCCGATTTTCGATCTGGATCCAACCACACCCGACTCACGAGGACTTAACTTTCAAACTGGGATTTAATTAGTTTGTTTTTTTGAAAATAAATAAATTTTAGAATTTCTTTTTTTTGTGTGTGCTGGGGGGTGCTAGGGGGTAAAAAAAATAATTGGTGGGCTGGGGGTGGAGTAAAAAATGAAAATTTTGAATTTTAAAATATTTTTTATAAAAAAACCTTTAAATTCTCTTTTTTTTAGGGGTGGGGGTGGGTGGGAAGGGGGGTAGGATGAGGTTAAAAAAAATTGAAAATGTTTTCAAAAACAAACTTTTATAATCTTTAGCTTTTTTTTTTTTTATGGAGAGGGTCGGGGTAAGGAAAAAAAATATAATTTGAGGTTAGAGTAAAGTTTTGGGTTCCTTAGTTTTTGAAGGAAAGTCATTTTACTTAAATTTAAGGAAAATAAGTTGATTTGGAAAAACATGTTTCAAAACATTAATTCAATTAAACATGAAAAAATTGAAAAATATTTTTCAGAAATGTTTTCCTCCATACCAAACACATCTATAATAATCAAACTTTTATATTTGCGAATCAAACTTTATTTACAGAGTCTAACAACAAATTTTACTCAAATTTGTTCTATGATATCGCAGCAACGGACCACTCTCGATAGTCCACACATGAACTTGCGAAGAAAGCAAATACTTTTTCATTAGACAACCACCTATCTTGTTTCACAAAGACTACTTACAGATTGCATCTAGTATATCAATTCCATGGTGTAACAACTTTGAATTTTGCTTTTATTCAAAGGATAAACAACATAAATCTCATTAATATGGGATCTAATTATGTGCCTTTCCATAAGTTTTTGAAATTACTATTTGCATGTCTCTGATATATATTCTAGATGCATGTATCTAGTATGATTCGTATGTATTTGAGATATATAAATCTCTCCCTCGCCTCTCGCCTCTTTTCCTCTCTCCCTTGCATCTCTTCTTATGTATCTGCATTTTAGAGTGTATTTGGTAGCAAAAAATACAGATATCTATGTATCAGACTTGAAATGTGGTACGGAATTATTAATTAGTGAAACAATATATAATTGTTTCAAATTATAGGAAGAATCAATAAATATGATAAATTGTGTGTATATTTTGTATACATTGTAAATAACACACACACACACTAAACACACATTTTATTTTATCATATTCTCTAAAAATCTCTACCATTTGAAAAAATTACAAAAATATGTACTCTCTCATACTCTCGGATATATCATTTTACGCAATGTATCGATCGGATACATCATGTAAATGATGTATCGATCAGATACATCACTTAACGTGATGTATTGGTCAGAAACATCAATTTACGCGATGTATCAGAACATTTAGTGATGTATCCAAAATTGAGACGCGATGTATCAGGACATTGAGCGACGTATCGGAAACCAGGACGCGATGTACCGGGTCTTTTTGAGATGTATTTGGATTCTACCAAATTTAAGAAATTTTTGTAATTTGAAAAATAGTAGAGATACTTTCTTAGTTTAGGGCAGAAACATACTCAAGGAACGCAAAGCTAACCCTCAAAATTGAATATTACCTCAGCTCAAAGGTTGTTTACTCAGATATTTCTTATCAAAGCGAGGGATTCGTTTCAGGCGAAATCAAATCAGAAGCTATTTCCGCTCTACCATGAATTGTTGCTATTTCCGCACCCCTGTCCGGTGGTTTGAGAAAGAAAGTCGAGACATTCAGAAAGAGAGTTATGGCATTTCGAGGATTATAATATGGTCCTATTGATTCAATCTTTATGCTTGGCACGGAACTCTTGTTTCGAGTGAAAGGGAGAGCAGTAGCCCGCACCGCAAGATGTAATTAGCTTCTAACACCATGAGATTTGTGTAAAATTCACATCTATTATATCAGATTGTAAATTGAGGTATATTTCTTTTTTGGTAAGTAAATTTATTTTATTTACCAAGTGACAATTTACAAATACTCATCCAGACAAAGCTGCTACCCTGGATATAATGCCCCAGCAATAGTCTTCTTCAATTTCCTCTTTTCATTAATCCTACACCTACACTACCTCTTATGCTGGGTAGGAGTCCAACTTCCTCACATATATTGAGGTATATTTGATATACATTGTAAGTATATTGTGTCATCTGTGTGTATATTTTGAATACAATATAAGAATATACATTGTAAGTTATCTAACCGATATACATATACAATTCACCTCTCTCCTCCCTCTTCCAATCTCGCTCGCCACTCTCTTCCCTATAACACGTAGCTACGAATTGTAATTAACAAACTATAGTTATTGCATAGGAGCGGGGGTTTTACCTTGTGTGCACCCAAAGGATAGCGACTGCGGGTTTCCCTTGTCATCAAAAAAAAAAAGTGTAATTAAACTATTTTTGAGTGACTATATGTGGAAGTTCCCCTTATATAATGTAAATATTCTATCATAATAGATAGTATATTGTGGGTGGATTTGGTATACCTTGTAAGTATGTATATAATATAATGTAAGTATTCTATTATTATAAATAGTTATAATTATTTCAAAATTAAATAGTTAACAATACACTATATTGATGATTGACTCAAACTTTCAAGTTGATAAACAATGATACAAAAAAAATTAAAAATAAAAGACCAGTCCTATTAAGCCCACGGGGCCAAAACCTGGGCTGGCTCAGGAAAATTGGGCTAACGGGTCGTGGGCTGAACTGGACAAGGGGTTTTGCACTATTGAACCCAGACCACACCAACCCAATTATAGGTGACCCGGCCTAGCCCGATATCAGAGACTGGTGTAATTTTTAATGGGCTGGTCTTACCAGGCCCAATCCATTTAACAGGCTTACTTCATGTAAACTTAAGCTATATTTAGTAGGGCAAATTACAGAAATCACATACTTTTAAGGCAAAATTACAATCTATCCCTTAAAAATTTATAATTACAAAAATCCCTCAAACAGATATAATAATATAAGCGCTGATACATTAATCGTTAAGTAAGATACATTACATTTTATACATGATACACTAATCTGATGTACATTTTATACATGATACACTAATATGATGCGCGAGATACACTAATCTGATTGGGGTTTATTGGGGTAAAAACATAACTTAATTTAGTTTTGGAAAATTAGAATACACTTAGGGCTTGGAGAAGAGAGAAAGGAAGAAAGAACGGGAGAAAAAGTCAAGAATTCGCCAAGATCATCCGAACGGTTCGATTGGAATTCGTCGGGGGTGATCCCTACAAGGTATGTGAGATCTTTTAGTGATGGGTTAGTTCACCCATACACCAACTTGTTTCAATTCAGCGATTTTGGGTTGATTACATGTTAAAAAGTGAAGTTCTTGAAGGACTTCGTTAAGTTCTTGATTGGTTGTGTTGTTGAAGTTTCTTATTGATTTGATTCATGTTTTCGGGTGGATTTTCGAGTTAGATCTGCTGTAAGTTGAGAGTACTAATGACCCTAAGTGTTTGGGGAAAGAACTAGGGAAGATTGGAGGGTTTAGAGAGGAAAAATGAAGGAGAGAAGTCGGGGCTTTTTTGGGCAAGGGCTTTGGGCGCCGCGCCTGCCAGAGCGCCACAAAAGTTCCTCTGAACTTTGGCCTCTGACGCGTCGCGCCAGCCAGAGTGCCTCAGGAAGTTCTCTAAACTTTGAGGGTTGGCGCCCTGCACCTCTGAGAGCGTCAGGACGCCAGTTCTCCCTAATCCTTCCCCACCTTTCGTACGTGTTCCTTAGCAATGTACCTACATTTCTAAGTTGATTCCAACACTCTAAGGTACATCTAAACATCATGAAATCATACATAAACATGAGATCATGAACCTTGAATCCATAATCCAATTCAAGAAAAATTAAGATCAAAGTCAAAGAAGTTAAGAGTCAAGTCTAGAAGTTAAGAAACAAGTCAAAGCGAGGTTCTTAAAGTTTTCAAGGGTCTTTAACAATGTTTTAAATTCATTTTAAGGCTCAAGTTTTCAAGTTAAGCAAAGAGTAAAGAGTTGAGTTCATTGTCTCAAAAAGCTATTAGGGAACTAAGTATTTCCAAAGAAGATTATAAATGTTTTCACATTTGAGAAAGAAAAGGGAACATCGATTTCAAGAGAGCTTTTAAGCTAAGTTTGAGCAATTATCTCAAACTAGAGAAGAAATTGTTTTAAAAACATATGAGCTAGTATATTTTGGGAGTAGTATTGAGCACCGATATGGGGGACGCGAGTTCATATTAACTCAAGGCCCCATGAACCATGTAGCCATTTTGGGCAGAAAAAAGGATCATACTTTTTATATGATTCCTTAGTGCTTTTCAGCTTAGACTAGTGGATCCACTTAGTAGTTCAGGTTCTATACCGATGGCAAGGTGTAGGACGGTCCTTGGTAACGTGAGGTAAAACGTTGTACCATCACTTAGACTCATAGTGATGGTTGTCGGTTAGAGAATCTCCTACAGAAGTTATATTACTTTTTATATGAGTAAAGCTAAGTTTGTTATTGTTTTATCTCTAAACAAACTAAGATTGTTTTCAGTTGTTTTAACAGCTTTATATATATATCGCATGTGTTTTATTTCTTTATATTGAGTTGAGTTATTCATGAGTTGAGAAGAGCCAAGGTAATTGTTTCTTTCAAAATCTTTCAAGCTGCTGGAGATTTTCTTCGTCTTCACCTAATGAAACGTCACCAATCTTGCATCCAGACTATGCCAAAAGACATAACAAGAGTAGTATCAGTACAAAACACGCGTACTGGTAGGCATCATCGGTCAATCCGACGCCCACCACATAACATAAGAAACCAACTAGTAAGATCATGAATTAAACCACTCACTTCTCCATCTTTACCCTCTCTTGAAATACCTCCAATATACACTAGTATTCTGCCTACTGTCATCCTTCTCAATCAACCTACCTACCAAATACTTGATCATAGTCTATCCATTCTAACACTTAGAGAAATTCCCCAAATACAACCACTAACATTTAAACTAACCGTTCACGTCATACCCTTACTTCCTCATCACACTAACCAACCATGGTCACATAGTACATTAAATCAGGCTTTCTTCCCACTAAACCCAATCTCTTTTCCCCAAGGTGAAATCCACCTAAACATATTTCATCATACATACTACCTCTACTTCTCGCCATTATAACACCTGAACATCTCTTACTATCTATTACTCGCCCCTTGAACACTTTGCCCTTCCACTACGCCCAACAGGTTCGCTCATTAAAACAAACAATCAAATATAAGCCATCATACACGTTCCCACTAAGTGCAACATAAGCAGGTCAATACAACACTATAATCACATGCGCATATCAAACATATACGATATCATCAATAATTACAAATAACGAACAACTTCATATTTTATATCACATTGTTGGTTCTCTCAAGGAACTCAAACCCAAACAGTTAGCATGCTGGAACATGGCAACCGATCCAATTAGTTATGCCAGAACGTGGCAACCGATCCAATTAGTTATGCCAGAACGTGGCAACCGATCCCATAGTTATGCCGGAATGTGGCAACCGATCCAAGTTAGTTATGCTGAAATGTGGCAATCGATCCAAGTTAGGTATGTCGTAATGTGGTAATCGATCCATTCAACACACCACAATCACAATCACAATCACAAGTATATCCTCAAGATCATACATTTAGGTCATGATTTCATGGCAATCATAATTCATCTATCTCATATACAACAAGTGTGATCAATAATACATCATTCATATACATATGGGTATCATAATAAAGCAAGAACATCATACATCACACAATCATAGAGTCACAACCATCACCTATGGGTTATTCATCAACACGTCTCATGCAAACCCTTATTCAGCCATTCTCAGCCCTAATTCATTGTCTAAGGCTTATTTCTAGGGTTTTAAATCATAAATCATTCGGTGCACGAAGGTCTACGGATAAATCCTACCATTGATTTACATATATTATATGGTGAGTACAGATTTAAACTACTAAATTCATAAAACCTAGCCTACCTGGGCGCCAAGCAGTTGTACAGAGTTTTTTGATCTCGATACCGGTTTTTCGGGCTTCGTGACGGTGAATTCGACCAAGAATCCGCAAGATAATGCCATCCTCACGCTAGAATTTTCTTCTCCTTCCTTCCCAAGCTTAGAGCAACTTTTCTGAGGTTTGTAGGGTGTTTTACGACTTATTTAGGTATTTTAGGAAGATGGAGAAAATAGGATTTCTTGTAATTTACGTTTGTCTCGCTTATCCCGCTTTGGTGCCGACTTACCCCGCTCTGGCGCCGCCGCCGCCCTGGCGACATTTGGCCGGCTGTGGCAGGACAATTGTCTAGATTTTTCCCAAATTTTTGTTTCTCCTAAATAACGACGGTTCAGGTCGTTACATATTGAGACAAATATTTTATTATAAGTAAATAGAAAGCAAGGAAACCAACTGTATTTTTAAAATTATAAATTAATCTCAATTTTAAAATAACTTGAAAACTCCGAGAAAACAACAAAAATGAAAAATATAAACACTGCAACTTGACTTATTAATAAACAACTTGTAATCTCCTATAAAACAACAAAAATGAAAAATTTAAAGACTGCAATTTTACACATTAATCAATAATTTGTTTTTAATAAAACCAAATGTATTTTCAAAATTATAAATTAACTTTACATTCTTATGTTCTATCATTTTTGTTAATAAAATTTTTTCCACCAGACTATGGAAGTATATGTACGTATTTCTTTAAGTAGCTTATCAATATCCATTGACTCATTTCCTACTTCTATGTTTTAAAATATTATAACCCACAAACACAATAAACTAATATTATCAAGAAAAAAGTGAGAGATGAATTTATCTAAACAAATAATTTTTTTGAAGAGTGTTATCAATATAATATAATCAAATTATCTAAAAATTACATAGAGGTCTAAAGGGAATACATAAAATAATTTTTTAAAAGAACTCAGGATTTATATCTTCACTAACACAAACAAATATTATTAAATGTATGATTTCAACAAAGAAAGAGTTGTAATTATATTAGACATATCAAATTATTTTACCTTGTAAAATCAAATTATGCAAGAATGTCTAATCATTTTCATTATAGATATATCTCCTATAATCTGCAAAATATAATCAAATAAGTTAAAAAATTATCTAGCAAAAGAAGAAAAAGATAAGTAATAAGGAGAAAATTGCATTTAATCATAAGTCCTCTTACACTTCTAATCATTTTTGACAAAACATAAATAATCCACTAGGAAATAATATAATAGAAAAACTACTTCTTAAGCACCTAAAAAAATAAAGAATAATCAATCTATATAGTGCAAAATCCATTAATTTCCATCTCTGGATGATTTCATTTCATCCTATATACAAGAGTCAAGAAAAATAATAACAAATTGTTAGTCCTAAAATGAATCTCCATCTTTATGGTTATAAAGAGAATTATAAAGATGACAAACCAAAATAATTTATCCAGAAGAAACAAAAAGATGCTTTGACATATTAGCCTTACTTGCTAATTAAAAGTAATATATGCAATTATATTTGAAAAAGATAATGCACCTCAAAGCTTAAAAATATTGTAACATATCTGCCACTAATTCTCTAACCGAAGATGACTACAAAATAACACACAATTTTAGTGTGATTTTATAGTGTTAATATAACCTTCTACATTAAATAATAAAATGTTATGAATATGAAAGGCTTGAGAGGTTATGAATATGAAAGGCTTGGGAGTTATGAATATTACTAATACTAATTTAAGAATGAAATTTATATAATTGAGGAGGTATAAGTTAAACATATGATTTTGCAAGAAAAAAATAATTGAAAGAAATAAGAAAAAATGTCAAGAAAAAGAGAAAAATAAATAAATATGAATGGAGGCCATAGAGAGGTGCCACATCACCTTCTCTATGTTCCTCCTTTATATATATACTAGACATCAGAGCTCGTGCTAGCACGGGCCCAATATGTATCATTTTTTGTTTCAATTTATGTGACAAAGACAAAATTAAAGAGTTAATCAAACTTTAATATTAATTTAAAATAGTTTAAATTTTTAATTATTGTTAACTATGGTAAATTTTTTTTTATGTCTTTTAACATTCTAAATTGGTAATTATTGTTGTATGATTTGTAATATCTTTTACGCAATTTTGAAATAATAAAGGTTATTTCTTCTTTCTCAATTTATGTG
>JAJOOR010005977.1:0-32923 GCA_036250505.1 Solanum acaule | reverse complement strand
CAAACCCCCCCCCCCCCACCCCCACCACCTTCCACCAACCAACCCCCTAAATTTTTTTAAAAAAAAATATTTACCCCCTCCCTTGGGCACCCCCCACCCCCTTGGGCGCCCCCCTCCACCAACCTACCCCTAATTTTTTTTTGTTTTCCAAAAATAATTATTTTTTTAATTAAGTTTGAAAATTAATTGAATTTTTGAAAATTAATATTTATTTTTTTATTTTTTAGTACAATTAAGAATTTTGAGTGGAAGTGAAAACTAAGTGATCTATAATGGGTCAATATGGAAACGCATATTTAACCCATTTTAACCATATTTGTAGAGACTTTTAAAATAGCTTGAAGCCCATATTTAATCAATTAAAATATGAGTGATCCAAGTCATTAAATATGGACAAAATGGACTCATTTTATTAATATGGACTGAACCCCTAGTTATAGTCACGTTTTTCAAGTCGAGTTCAACTCTGTATATTGACTCCAAATTAGTCCAAATCTCCTATAATTTTTCTAAAATATTGTATATAGCCTGATCCATGTATTTCTAACCAAGTCTAACCACACCCACTCAAGAAGTCAGAGAAAATAAATAAAATCAGTTCCGGATAATAAAATGTGTCGCAAATGGACCTGCCACTTTTTTCAAATGGCCAACCATGTTAATAGGCGTTTGGATATAAATTAATTAATTAATTAATAATAAAAAGTATTTGAAAGTTGATATTAGGTATGAAAATGAAAGTAGAATTGTGAGTAAAAACTTGCGAAGAGTTGGAAACAAAGTGACTTCTTGGTGTTAGCCAAGCTAGAAGTCCTTATACGGATTCTACAACTCAATAACTTTTGTTTAAAATTTAAATAGTATTTTCGTATTAGAATGGGTAAAAGTTCTACATTATTGGAGATGAGATTGACAATCTGCTATATAGATTTGGACAATTCTCCTTCATTTGCTAACTTTTGGGGTTGAGTTAGGCACAAACATCATATCTTTACACGGTATTAGAGCCAGGTTCATCCCCATCTAGACTCCTGAACCACACTCCAATGAGATCTAAGCGTGAAGGAGAGTGTTAAAATGGATAAAATTTTCATATTTCAATCGTCATTATAAAATAAAATTCAGAATCCATAAAATTAAACTTTTGTCTTTCACCTATCTCTTGTTGATCAGAATTCACAATGATGGACTTATCTAAGATATTTTAATTGCTTTAAAGGGCAAGACATGGTGAAATTTGTGGTGAATTTTAAATTGCAAAAGTAGGAAGGGGCGGTGGTGCAAATCATGTGGAGAGCATGCACATTATTGACAAGTGCTTCACTACGGCCGACGCCCTTCCTAGTGTCACGAGTGGATACCGGCCGGGCCCCAATCAATCAATCAAATAATCTTTTTCTTTTTTTTGGTTACATTAAAAAAAAATTAAAAAATCAATGAATAAATACCCATTTTCTTTACTATATATAAACCCCCATGCATATAGCTAAAGCATTCAAACAACAACTATTTTTTAAAAAAACATTTCCCTTTGTGCTAACATTATCATTACCTTGTACTATTAGATTAAAAATGCATTCAAAATTCATCCATTTCGCTCTTTTTATCTTTATTATCTTTACTATCTCCGCCGGTTCTTTAGCCCTTAGCCCGATCGGCGGAAGGAAGATGAGCTCGAATACCGAGATGGGATCACCTAGCTCAGGTAGTGGCGCGGCTCATGGGCCTAATTGGGATTACAATTGGGGCTGGGGTTCAAGCCCGAGCGGAGGATGGGGTTATGGCTCGGGCTCGGGTAGGTCTCCTAATGGATTTGCACGAGGCTGGGGCTTTGGTTCAGGGTCAGGGAGCGGGTCTGGTTCGGGCTATGGTTATGGTTACGGAAGCGGTGGGGCTCATGGTGGTGGTTATGGAGCTGGAAGTGGTTCGGGTGGTAGTGGAGGAGGTTTTGGTTCGGGAAGTGGTGGTTCACCATCAGTTCCCGAACGTCATGGGTAAATTAAAACTTTGTATACTAGCGTATTGCGTAAAATATAACTATAGGAATGTATTGCGACTCCAACTACGTGCAATATTTAGTATTTTGTTAGTACTATGTTATATAGCTAATGTGGTGTATACCGTATACATATTATTAATTATATAAGATGAATGTTTTCACATGCTCAAAAACGTTTTTTAAAAAAGGCATGATGAGTACTGATTTATTTATTTTCGTGAAAGTTAAAGTTCATTCGTATACTATTTCAATTTGTTTTTCTTAGTTATAACTTATAATTTGGATTATTTAAGAATATCTTTTTCAAATATTTTGAATTTTTAACTTTTATGCTTACTCCAAATCAATGCAAATAGATTGAATTATAGAGGGAGTATTTAGTATGAGGGACTTACGGGCGTAGGTTCACATAAACTCATGTTTTCCTTTCAAAATCATATATAGTGCTATATTTTTTAAAAATATATTTAAATATAAATGTATGAATCGACACTCAAAGTATCACATAATATCGTGCGGTGATGACTGAGTGTACCTCTCTAAGCGAGGTTAGAAATTTGAATCTTTTATTTATCTTGTTTTATTTTTCTTTCTAAAATTGGGTAACACCTCTCTAAATGATTTGGACAAAAAAAATTGGACCAATAATTTTAAAATTTTAATGATTTCCAGTGATAAGAACCTAAATATCAAATTAATCAAATTTATATCTTAAATCTATATTTTTCTTTTTTTATAATCTTAAAATCCTAAATACGCCTATACTGGGAGAGCTACTTTCCAATTTTTAATTAGTGTAATAATTAGTGTGTGCTGATTATGAGTACGGGTAGTTTATGCTCTAAATAAGAATAAAAAAAAGTAACAAGTGGGAGTAGGTTTGTTTGTTGGGGAAAGGGCTATTTGAACAAGTATTTCTGTGGTTGTAATTAATTATGTCTATGTGTACTTGTTTCACATGTTTGGCCAAGTCTCGTATACAAAGTGACTTCTCACAAGTCATATCCTCGAGACCTTGACAATGCAAGCATATCTTTTGTTAGTTTGTTTAATTTGATACGAAATTTTAAAATATAAAAGTAGATTTTATATGGTGAAATTGTAAATTAAAGAATGTTATATTAAAATTTGGAAGATACTTAATAATGTTGTTTGAATTTTTTATACTTTATTAAAAAAATCACTTTACACATAATCGTTTATTTTACTATTTTTTTTTATTATTTCACTATCTTTATTAAATTCAATATTGACTATTATATAAATCCTTGGTATCCCAAAACAATGGGTAGTTTTATTATTAAATATGGCTAATTTTGGATGGTTTTATTTCTGTTCGTTTATGAGAGACTGAAACCCTCATATGAATATAATGTTAAGAAGGTTAAAATTTGTTAATTTGTTTTTCTTTTCTTTTTGATAAAATATTCCTTTTCAATTAATCTTACTTTCTTTTTATTTTAAAAAATTACATGGCTAGTTAAAGTTGGTGGCCTCCAATCAAATCACAGACACTCAAGTATTTGTGGCTGGTAAAGTTTGAATCTTTATTTAATTTATCTTTTTAAAAATAAAATAAAATTTTGTTCATCTTTATTAGTATGATCTAAAAATTGATTTTTTTTTAATTATATGAGACACTTGTGTATTCTTTATATAGATTTTTTGTGGACAAAGTGTTGATCATAGTAGACTTTGGGATGCTTTGAGCATATGCAATAGGAGATCAATAGAAATTGAAAAGGTCTACAAAATATGATTAAAATGCATGCATTTATCGCATCATGAATTACGTATTGTCTTTCTCTTTTTCCCTAAAGAAGCATTAACACATGAAGATTGCACACTCCTATTCACATTCATATTTTCCCATTATTTAGCTTTAAACATAATCTTAACTCAACCTAAAAGATTAGTTTTAGAATTGAATATTGTCAAAGACCATATTATAGGAAAAATAATCATCTCATTCTCCGGTGAACACTTGATGGAATTCATTCGATCCTTCATATTAGCCAAATTTGTTAATAATTAGTGGTGTATTGTAGAGATGCAATCATATTTTGAATTGATCTTTTGATCAAATTGTACAAAATCACGTATTGATTTCGACTGCTTGTTGATTAGTTTAGTCTAGAAATAGAATTATTATTTCACATTTTGTTTATTATGTTGGATTGTTTTGTTTAAATATAATTTTAACTCAACCCAAAAAATTAGTTATAGAATTGAATATTATTCAAAATTATATTATTGATTGATGTGAGACATGTGAAAAAAAATACTTACACTAAACTACTATTTTAGAAATACTCAAGCAAAATATTTAGAATATTTCGTATCACACACTAAAAAGAAGCTCCAATAGGATTTTACAACCAAAACAAATATAAAACGGCTCATCTCTCTCTATTTATGCAGAAAACATTATTCTAACTCCATACTCTACCCGTTATTCTTTGTCTTCTCACATTCGCTCTTTTCTCGCCTTCTTAAAAATTAACAAGTTTTGATACCATGTTTTTGATTATTGAAATAATTTTTTTTTTGTTTATTGTAATTCCAATATATCTGCGACTTATTACTCCTTGTGCTAGGAGATTGTTTTTAATTGATATGAATCATAATTTCTTTTATACTCGTTTTTACTTAGCATTTTCTTAAGTAGTTTTTACTTCGTTAAAGAAGATTGAAATAAAAATAAATTAAGTTTTGTTTTTCCTAACACATTTTAAAAAGTTAGTGTTGTCATTCTTTTTTGTAATCATTATTTATGATATAACTAGTAAATTTAACCACGCTTCGCGCGGTATATTAGTAAAATTTGAAAAATGATCTTTTATAAATTAATTTGAAACTGAAGAAAGAATTTGTTTTGCTTAGAACCATATACCTTTTTTTTACGATATAAAAAAATAAAATGAATCTTCAAAATAAGTTAGAAACACCATAAAAAATTATCAGAAGAAAAGATAATTATCTTTTTGAATTAGGTTTTCCCCATAAAAAAAATCAGACTATGATCCTATTTAGGGATATTTATATATTTATTTGAAGACATGTTATATATTTAAAATTTGATTAAAACTAATTTATTTCAAGTGATAAGTTTAATTAAATGTTGTAATTATTTTTATACATGACAAGTATCAAATTAAACTAATTTTTGTTCTAATTAACTTTCAAGAACAAAACAAACTAAATTAAGATACAATGTAAATTTCAAGTCATTTACATATAGTTAATTTTAAAAAGTTTAGTGTTAAAATAAAATATATAATTAAAAACGATTATTCTATACTCCTATATGATAAAAATAAATAAAGTTCTTATAAAATGACTTTTTTTTCGCCAAACTTATATATTTAGAGAGATGAATGAATGATGCATTAAATACATTATTCTATTGAATCATACAAATTATTCTCTTTTTTTTTTGGAATAATTCTTTATTTTATTTGAGAACCAACATATGATCATAAAAATTTCAAATCCTAATTGAAGTTTTATTTCAAATTTCAAATTGTGTTTTTCATCTCACTTGTCATTTTTGATGTTGTATTTAACTACATTCAAATATGATTATTATTTCAAATATTTTTTGCAAAATATAACAAAACACATCTCAATTTTTCTAAATACCAAATAACAAAAAATAATTGAAATCTATGTCCGAACACCTACTTAAAATATGAAAAAGTCATTCTAAGAATGTCGAAATTGTGAATCGAGTTTACATATTTAATATCACATCTGAAATAAAGAATTTTGTAAGAATGATATTTTGCATCTTCTTTACTCGTTATGTTCTTCCTTTTTCCTTATTTGATATCACATCAATGGCACATTGAAACTCGTTTTAAAAACTTTGTAACCTATGAAAAATCACTATTACATACAATTCAAAGTCAATATTAAAAAATAAATAAAGTTAGTGATGGCAGAATTAGAAAAAAGTATTGACAAAAAATGTGACATTATAGAATATAGCTTTAATATGGAAAACATAACGGCTGTAGCCTTTCCTATTTATACATATAAAAAATGAGCAATGAATAAAAACACTTATTATTATTTTTTAATTTTTTAAATGATAGAGTGATTTTATTTTTTATACAATTAATATAAGAAACATATAAGAGAAATTGTTTTTCATAAAAACATATAAATATCTATGTTGGACTAAGGAATGATCTAAGTAATTTAAGGTAAAAAGGCAAAATCAAATTCTGTAAAAAAAAATTGTATTTCTTATAGAGTTATAATAATTAATTTTTAGAAGTAAAAAATAAAATAAACGAAAAAGTACAAAAAGGGAAAATAAGTAATTTAAGGAAATAATATAAACAACATTAATAATGATATTAAGGGAAGGAAGTAAAAGAAATCAATAGCATTGATGATGATAAGAATTAAATATGGTCATCTTTCATATTTTATAAGATTTTACTAACTCATTTCTTCTTTTATTCTGTATTAATTTCTTTTTATATATCTTTAATTAAAATACTAATCACTCTTCCTATAAAATTCTCAATCAATATGAATTTTTTTTCTCTCCATATAGAAGGAATCAACATTCTTTCAAAAAGACTTCTACTTTGAAGAGAAATTTGTGTTACATAATCTTTCTCTTTTCACCAATATCTTTAGAAGGTTCATGAGATACCCTTTATTTCTTTTTTCTTGAAAAATGGCTTAGAATTTTGCTGGACATCTTAATGATGAAATTTGATATCCGTATATTCATCATCGCCAATATCTTTAGAAGTTTCATTATCACCAATATCTTTAGAAGTATCATGAAATACTCTCTTTCCCTTTTCTTGAAAAAAATCACAAGGGCTAGAAATTCGCTGATATCTCAATATCAAAATTTGATACCCATATATTCATCATTAGAAGAAGAAGAGAGAAGGTGAAGGATTCCACTATTGTGGATTACAATACTCAAATTTTTTTATTTTATAGGCTAAATAATTATAAATAGTTATGAAAAATGAAAAGGTTTTGATCTTTTCATCTACCATTTACTTAAATGTGTATTAGTATGATGGAAGTTTTAAAGAAGCATGATGTAATGTATTAATATATTTTTCAGTTTTTTTTTTCAAAATTACAAATAAAAATTAGAAAACAAAAATAAAATATAAAAAAGAAAGGAGATAAAATATAAATAGCAATGCTGGCCATAGAGAGGTGGCACATCAGATTTTATGTATTTAGCTTTATATATATAGCTTTATATATATATATAGATATGCTTAAAGGACTTAGAGTCTTTGTTTATATTAGCAATAGGTAATTGAATAAATACAAGATGTTAAGCATGTATTTATAATATATTACCTTTGATGTGTTGTAAGAAATGTATTTACTAATATGATAATTTAAATAATTAAATTTAAAGTTTTAAATATTTTATATTGTTGAAAAGTAGACAATGTTTTTCTTTCTTCAGTTATTTTTGTACTTTTTAAAATTTCCTACGAACTTTATTGTTTAAATTAAACTATTAAAAAATTGGGTCTCAAATTTTTGAGGGCCCAAATCAATATTTAGTAGTATGATATTAGGTGTAAAGAGTTAAAATGAAAAATAAAAAGTGAAGCAAGATAAATAAATTAAAATAGAAAGAATACTATATTTAATACTCTCTTTATAAATATTTGGTTTTAACTTCACATAAAATTTAAGAAGGTAAAGAAGGGTCCGTTTGACCACAAATATAGTTGGGGAAAAACTTGGGAAAAAATTGAAAACTCTTCCCTCCGTCCATCCTTAATTGTAATGTTGCATTTTTCGAAAGTCAATTTGACTAATTTTCAAAGTTAAATTAGATTACATTAATTCGATATTTTAAACAAAAAATTTAAATATTCAAAAAATATAGTATTTTTTACATATCAATACGATGAAAAATACATCATAAAATGTTAATCAAAGTTTTTATAGTTTGACTATTAAAAAAGAAACCATGACAAATAAAAGTGGACGGAGGGAGTAGTGTTTGGCCATATAATTTGTTATTACTTTACAAATATATTTGGCAAACATCCCAAGTTCCCAAGTTCTAGGAAAAACTAAAATTTGGGCCAACTTTAGTATTTGAGAATTTTTAAAAACCTAAAACTTACTTTAAACTTTTATATTTTATAAAAACGCACATCATTTATAATTTTAGACTAAATTTCATTCCTTGTTTGTTGTACATAATTTAAACCAATATATACATATTTTATACAAATTTTATCCGAGCTTGCTATCCAAAGTCACTTCCAATTACAAATAGTAATAGTAGCTTTTCGTATACGAATCAATAGTATTTTCTTCCTCTTTTTTCAAATTCATATGAATTATGTTCATTGTCAGCTTTCACGAACATTTTCATTATAAAACGATAATATAAACTTATGAGTATTTTTAATAGTTTTTAGAACTTTTGGGTATAAATCATTTTTTTCTAAAGTTAAATATTTCTCCCAAAGTCTATGACCAAACACGTGGTGAAACTTTACCAAAAAAATGACTTGTCAAAAATATTTGGAATTTTGTGGCCATACACTAGCGATGTTTTGAACCTCGTAGTGTTAAACTAAATATATGTAAAATATGTTAAAATATCTTCTATTTTAAGAAAGTAAATAAGACTTTTGAATTTCGTTATCCCAAATATGTCTCATGAAAAGTTGAAATTAAAGAGTTGCAAAAACCGGAAAAATGTTATTTTTTAAAGGGACTAAAAAGAAAATAAAACAAACAAATTAATTAAAATGAATGAAGTAATATATTTCTCTCTTCATTCGCTTTTACTTGTCCACTTTATACTTTACTCTCCTTTTAAGAAATAACTAGTATATGTGCCCGCAAGTTGCGTGATTAGTTGATAAATGTAATTAGAAGAAGAATAATTAACATTAAAGGTAAAATATAAAATTTGTAAATCTTTTTTTAATATATTAAAAATGACAATAAAAATAAATAAAATAATTTCAAAATAATAGACATGTGTTATGTCCAGAAGGAGAATGGAAGGATAAAATTTCAAGCTTCTATTATAGAGGAGTCGTTTGTGAAATTGTTTGGAATTGTGTGCAAATAGCAGTAGTCGATATAATGAATTTTTAGAATTTAATGCTAAACTTATGTTGTATATTTTTTTTAGTGGGTGTAAAAGGAATGCTATTTTTCTATAAAGAAAAATAATTTAACTTTAAAATTTTTCTTTTATCTTAAATAAAGTAATTTATAGTCATAAAAATAATAGTAATTTAGACCACAAATTTTAAATATATTTAGATTTTGCACAAACATATAAGAAGATTATTCACAAAATTTGAGTTATTTATTGGAGACTTAGATTGATTTGAACAAGTTAGAGACGCTTATACACCTTAATGCAATGTCATACGTTCACTTATATATATATATAAATATATTATGTATATAGATGTATTAGATGTGTTAGAAAAGTGTGAATAACATGCCGTGGCGTAGCCAGGAATTTAATGAAGGGTGTCCAAACTTTTAATAGTAATTTTTTTTTTTTAAAAACGATGATTTAAATTACCAAAACAAATAATCAAGTTAAGCAATATTTAATTAAATATAGGAATATTTTTAATAGAATTACAAGTGTACAATTCAAAACTAACATAAAGAAAATAAACTACTATTGAAAACATAATTTAAATATATTATTATAATTGTACTCAACGAGGTTTCATATCCTGAAACGTTTTTATAATAGACTCATTAGAAATAGTACGAAATACTTTCTTTTCTACATAAGACACTATACAACCATCTAAAAACTCATCATCCATTCGATTTCGCAAGTCATTTTTAGAGTATTTAAATCAATGCATTGTTTTTTAGACGAATGTGACAACATCTCTAATTGATCTACCGTTGTTTCTTTATTTGGTTGACTTAGAGAAGTCGAACTTTTTTTTGGTACTCTATTATAATAATTCCTCATGTCTATTGAAACTTGAAACTAAAATATTAAGTTGGTTATTTTTGTTATAAATAAGAGAACGAGAAGAAAAAACAGAGAGAGAATTATTGAGATTCTATTCTTAATAATATTGTATATAATTTGGGTAAATGAGTCTCCTATTTATAGAGAAAGAAAACCTTATTCCATAAGGGAAACATATTAAAATTTAAGGAAATCTTATTCCATAAGGAAAAGGTATTAAAATTTAAGGAAATAATTCAATTTTAATTGAAAAAAATCACAAGAAAAAGTATTAAATTTAAGGAAATCTTATTCTACAAGGAAAATGTATTAAAATTTAAGGAAATAATTCAATTTTAATTGAAAAAAAAATAGTTAGTAGAGGAAGGATTTGAACTTGGGTCTTGGAGACCTTCATGATACTATTAACCACCAAGCTATTGAACTTTTATGTTAAAATTACACATCGAACTGGGATAAAGAGTAGGATTCCACAGTCTATTGCCAACTCCACTGCGCATCACTTTGTTATTTTAGGGGGTCCAAATTCAATAAAAGGGTGTCCAATTGGACACCTTGGAGCGTGGCTTCGCCCCTGATTACATGGGGATTTTCCTGGGGATTAGTATGAAAATTTGCAGGAAAATAAGTTTTCTACAGATTTTCATACTAATCCCCAAGAAAATCTCCATGTAATTCATACTTTTTTCTGATAGCATCTATATATACCATTAAGCAGAATTATGCATTATTAAACAAAATTTGACTCCGTCTTCTTCCTTGAGCTCGTTTGAAATTTATCTCAAATCTACTCCAAATCACTTCAGATTTAAGTTTTGATCTTCTCTTGATGTTTCCATTAGATTGGAATAACACTCAATTCAAACAACTAACAAATTCGAAAAATTGAAATTTTAGATTTAACTCAAATCTATTTTCAGTCACTTCAAATTTAAGTTTCAATTAAACTCTAAATTTAATCGATGGAAAGATCACCTGATCCAACAAACTAACAAACTTGAATTTAAAATTTATATAATTAACTTGTATTTTTGACTTTTAGATATGTATAAGTATAAAGATGCAATTGATTTTGGTATTACTCATCGTGTAAATATAAATTTTGAGTTTGTAACGCCTATTCGTGTACCTGTAGAAAGTTTGTGAAATTTTGACCAATCATCATTATTATTTAAAGGTTGGGCTAAAGAATGAGAAAACATGCTTAAATCATATATAAAATGGGTTAAACTAGGTAAAAATATAAAATATAAAATATAAATCAATTTTAATAGAATTGTTATCTCAACGGACAAAAAGAGTAATTTTTGAATGGTTGTGCAATGGTTTGACTTGGTTATGCAGTAATATAAAAAATAAAAAAATAATTGAAACGATTTTTGTATTGTTATGATAGAACTACTAACTAGTGGTAATGCGCCAAAGGATATATGTATATCATTGTATGTTATGCGTATATCTTGTATATGCTCTGTGTATGTCATCTGCATCCGTATTATATACACATAATATGTATGTGATATGCATATGATATACAAGTTGCATCATGAGATTGTTCAAAGTACATGCATTTATTTGTTCATGAATTACGCATTGTCTTTCTATTTTTTCTATAGAAGCATTAACCCATGAAGACTGCACACTCTTCACATTCATATTTTCTCCATTATTTAGCTTTAAACATAATCTGAAGGAGAAACTAAGTAAATATCTCATAAAAGCAAAATAATTACAAGGTTTAAGTCATCCGCAACCCTTAAAGTTGTCCGCATAATTCACTTGGACACCTGAACTAGGACTTGTACCTATTGAACACCTAAACTGTTCAAGACATGTACCTATTAAACACAAAATGTTGATGTGGCAAAATAAGTGTATCTCACTGCTGTTAAGCGCGTAAATGCATTTTTTTATTTTTTAAAAATAAATTTGTACCTACTTTCTTGACACTTGGCATACATGGACTAAATAAATGAAAAATTAATTCAATTAAATATTAATCTTTTAATTCATAAAAGAAAATAACCCCACCCCCACCCCCACACCCATGTACAAGTCCTCTTCTTCTTCAACCCACCATTTTAAGGACTTCAGATTTCTCTACCTTTTGTTTTGGCTCTTTTTCTTTCTTCAATTTTTTTTTGCAAACAAACTGCCAATTGAAATTGCAAGAACAAGAAAAAAAATTGACAATTGGAGTTAAAAAGTCGATCAATATTTATGCATCTTTATTTTCAATAACTCCGATCAAGCAACCATCACCATTCATTAAATTTATTAAAAATTATATAAAATCTTTTGATATACTTTTGATTTCTCTTCGTTGTCGATTTCGAAATAATTTATAGACGTCGATTATTTTTACAAAAATCTCAATAGTCACCGGAGGAATAGAATATAACGAGTAACACAGGAAGAAAAAGAAAGAGGAAAGGATTAGGTGGGTGTATTTGGGATGGGGTGGGAGAGATATTTTATTTTTTGTTATTGCCGGAGGAATCAATGGTGGTAGGCGATGGCGGAGTGAATGGAAGAAGATGAAGAAGAAAGGCCAACATGTTAGATGGGGGTGGGGTGGGGGGAGATTTTTTTTTTGTCAATTTAATTTTCTAGATTATTAAAGGCTGAAAATTATTTTTTATTTTTCAAAATTAAAATCATGGGCCCATGTGCCACGTGTCGTAATTCTATTCGTAATTTTGTCAAGATAGTGTGTGTGAATTACACGTACAATATTTTTAAAGCTAGTTGTCATTTTATGTTCAATAGATAAATATTTGTTAATATTAAAGTGTCTAATAGGTACGAGTCTTAGTTGAGGTGTCTAAATGAATTATGCGGACAACTTTAAGGGGTCGTCGATGACTTAAGCCTAATTACAAATATATACTCTTTAGATTCATATCCCATTATATAATTTACACTATATACCTATAACATCTCGCAACTAAAAACGACTAGAAAGAGTTTAAAATCTGAAAATACTTATTTTTGGAAAGAATAAGAAAAATCTGGAAAATTTGTCTAAGTTAGAAAAGTGAGTTTTGGTCAATTTCAAACGATCATAACTTCTAGCTCAGGATGAGTTAGGAGTAGTTCTTGATATGGTTGGAAATCCCTTGGGAAGATCTTTCCAACGCCGTCGAGTTTGCGTGATTAAATATCGTATGAGTGAGTTATGCCTTTCGGAAGTTGGGCTGTTGGATTGAGGAAAGTCCAAATCCGGATTTAAGGAAGGCCAAACTAGTCTTTTCTCTAATTAATTTCCTAATTCATTTTTAGGGGTTTATTGGGGTAAAAACAGAACTTAATTCAGTTTTGGAAAATTAGAATACGCTTAGGGCTTGGAGAAGAGAGAAAGGAAGAAAGAATGGGAGAAAAAGTCAAGAATTCGCCAAGATCATCCAAGCGGTTCAAGTGGAATTCGTTGGGGGTGATCCCTACAAGGTATGTGAGATCTTTTATTGATGAGTTAGTTCACCCACACACCAACTTGTTTCAATTCAGCGATTTTGGGTTGTTTACATGTTAAAAAGTGAAGTTCTTGAAGACATCGTTAAGTTCTTGATTGGTTGTGTTGTTGAAGTTTCTTGTTGATTTGATTCGTGTTTTTGGGTGGATTTTCGAGTTAGATATGTTGGAAAAGTTGAGAGTACTAATGGCCCTAAGTGTTTGGGGAAAGAACTAGGGAAGATTGGAAGGTTTAGAGATGAGAAACGAAGGAGAAAAGTCGGAATTTTCTGGGTAAAAAGGGTGGGGAGTCGCGCTAGCCAGCACGCCCCAAAGCAGTGTCTGAAGTTTTGGCCTTGGGGCGCCGCGCCAGCCAGCGCGCCCCAACATGTTCTCTGAAGTTTGGGGCCTAGCGCCCCACGCCTCTCAAAGCGCCAAGAACGCCAGTGCACCCCATTCTTCCCCCATCTTTTCATACTTGTTCCTAAGTGATGTACCTATGTTTTCTAGTTGATTCCAACACTCTAAGGTACATCTAAACATCATGAAATCATCCATAAACATGATATCATGAACCTTGAATCCATAATTCAATTCAAGGAAAGTTAAGATCAAAGTCAAAGAAGTTAAGAGTCAAGTCTAGAAGTTAAGAAGCAAGTCAAAGCTAAGTTGTTAAAGTTTTCAAGAGTCTTTATTCATATTTTAAATTCATTTTAAGACTCAAGTTTTCAAGTTAAGCAGAGAGTAAAGAGTTGAGTTCATTTCTCAAAAAGCTATAAGGGTAAGTATTCCCAAAGAGTTTATAAATGTTTCACATTTAAGCAAGAAAAGGGAACATCGATTCCAAGAGAGTTTTTAAGCTAAGTTTTGAGTAATTATCTCAATACAAAGAAAGAGTTTTGCTTTTACAAACATATGAGCTAAGTATATTTTGGGAGTAGTATTGAGCACCGATATGGGGATGCGAGTTCATATTAACTCAAGTATCCATAAATCATGTAGTCATCATGGGTAGTAAAAGATTATACTTTTTAGATGACTCTTTAAGATGCTTTTAGCATAGACTAGTGGATCCACTAAGTTAAGCGTTCTATATGACGGCAAAGTATAGGACAATTATGGCAGCGTGAGCAAGACGATGCATCACCACTTAGGCTCATAGTGGTGGTTGTCGGTTAGAGAACCTCCCACATAAACTATATTATTTTATTATATGAGTAAAATTGGGTTTATTATTGCATTTCTTTAACAAACTAAAGTTGTTTGTACTGTTTTACAAAGCTTTTCATATATTGCATGTGTTTCATTGCTTTATTTTGAGTTAAGTATTCATGAGTTGAGAAGAGCCAAGGTAAGTGTTTCTTTCAGAATCTTTTCAAGCCTATGTATTGTTTAGCTTTCCAACCCGCATACTCGTACATTCGATGTACTGATGCCAGTTGGCTTGCATCGTATTATGATGCAGACACAGGTAACCAGGATTAGCATCCAGCGCCTCGTTGATCCAGCTTAAGCATTCAGAGTCTGTTGGTGAGCCTCATTGCATTTCGGATGACTCTTATATTCGCTTTCTAGTTTAGTTCATTAGGATGTTGTGGGGTAATTTGTCCTAACATCCATCTCAGTTGTTTAGAGGCTTCATAGACAGTTAGTAGTTCAGTTGTCTTTACATTATCATTCAGATGTTATTTAAAGGCTGAGTTGCCATTTTGGCTAAATTATTATTTCTTAAGTTATGCATGGGTTATATTTTCTTATGTTGAAGTCTTCCGCTGAGTTAAGTAAGCCAGACCAAGGGTTCGCTTGGGGCCATCAATGGTCTTCGAGTGCTAGTCCCGCCCAGGGTGTAGGCTCGAGGCGTGACAATACCCCCAATTAATTTTGCTTAACTAATACTAAATAAGTATCATATATTGTATTGGTATCATTAAGGACGATAATTTCGCTAAATTAATACTAAATCAATATATATACAGACACACACACATTACAATTTTATCAAGTGTTGTTAGTGGCTCCGAAAAGGGCTTTGGGTCAAGATCCATAGGTAACACCATTATTGAAAGTGAAAAAAAACTACAAGAGTTGATACAGAACAAAGGAGAAAGTGTGGAAAGATTTCTTCATCATTATTTTTTTGCTTTTAGCAGATCAAATTGTTGATTTTTTTTAATTTTTTGTTGCTTTCAGCAGATATTTTAATGTATCTAGTTGATTTTGATTCTTAAATTAATGTATAATTCGATCGTTTCACCTTTATGATACATTACAATTTTATCATGTACAATATATCGTTTTCAAATATTAGTTTTGATACATAACTCTAATTTATTGAAACTCAAATTAGTATGTATCAAGTTCATAATTATGTATTGGATACACAACTATTATAAATTTTGTTATTTTTTACTCGATACATACACCCTGCCTTATTCAACTAGTAAAAGGCTATGTATCTGTAGACACTACCAAATGTTACTATTGATACATAAACACTAATGTTTTATAACAAAATTAGTTTGTATCATATTCATAGTAATGTATATGACTCATAACTTTGCTATGTATATATCATAGTTATGTATCACATGTTGTTAAGTATCTGCAACACAATTTTATAAATATCAGTGTATAGGTTTATTTATATGATATATAACTATATAAAATTGTTGACTTTTTTTTAATCTATTACGATTTGGAAGAGATTTGAGAGAAGAAAATTTGAATTGTTTGGAGTTGTTATTTGTGAGAGATTGACATCAATTTGATTTGCATTATTTGGGGAACTAACATTTAATTTTATATTTAATTTCCTTTTTAATCTCAACAAACTAGTTGTATAATGTATCAAATGTGATGTATCCGGAAGAATGAGATGTATGCGGAAGGGGATTTTTGTAAAAGAGTAGGAATAGAATGTAATTTGCTCCTTACACTATGGGATTCCTAAAAAATTTTCAATAAATTAAATATTCGCTAATTAAAGGGTTTTGACCCATTAACCACCAACTAAATAAATTAATTATTTTATAAATATTCGCCAATTAACTAATCGTAGTTATCGAATAGTTCAAAATTTCAAACCAACTTCACCGACTGATCTAGAAATGACCCGAGGCAACTATCGGAAGGAGTAAAATGGAAATTTTACAAAAAAAAAAATCCATAAGTTATGGTTCGTTGTTTTAGTTGAACCTTTGGAGTTTATGGGGACTCCATTTTTATTGTCATTTAAACATGCTTTCGTATCTTTAAATGTCTTAGTTTTCATAAAATCTGTTAGTTTGGGTTGTAGTAATTCGTTCTTCCACCGGAGGGTTAGTGTGGGTGTCAATCACGATGATCTGGGTCGTGACAGATAATTAGGTGAAGCACTTTATTGTTGAGTCCGGCATCAAAACGGACATCTTTTGAACTCTATATAGATCAAAAGGGACCCTCCCTTTACGGTTTAAAACACAACATGGACCCAAAAAGTGTCCGTTTGTATAGCGTCTAAAAAGTCGTAAATTTCAATGTCAAGAGTATGTTACATGTCTTATGATATTTGAAGTTACTAACTCAATTATTCTAATGACTAATAAAAGGATTATTTACCCAAAATCTCAAATTAATTGAAGAAATTAAAGTCCGATTCGGCGGCAAAACTCATTAAGAAAACGTTCAAAAATGGAACATGAAGAATCCACAAAGTTGCAACATTAATTCTTGTTTACAACTTGATAAAGCCGGCCAAAGAGTAGTATAGAATCTTGACCTAGCTAGTGACAAAATTTAGTCCAATAATTTTTGTATTATTTGTGAAACGTTTAGCTCATGAGTGGAGGATTCGTCGTTGTTAACCCAACATTGTTGGTTGACAATTTTGAGAGGCATTGGGATTTCAAGCATCAACATTTCAGTGTGGAGATAGGAACAATAGGTGTGGAACGTTGTGGGAGTCACGTTTAATTGAAACCCTATTCCAAATAAGAAGTCCACTTCTAGTAAGTTCATCTCTCTTGTGCTTATTCCTCCTACTTTCCCATAGTAACCATTGTTGTAAAATCTGCCAAAACCAAAATATTTTTCAACTTTCAAGACAATGCGCGCAATTAATTCATAACATGAATAGAAATATTTATCGTGAAAATCCAAACGTTATGGTAAGTAACCTTTTATACATTTTTAATCAGATGTCTTAAATTTGAACCCGGGGAACAAAGTCATTTATGCATAGGGAGCATTAGTTTACCTCCTAAGGTTGAAATCTCCCGACGTGGATTCAGATTAATCGAATTTCAAATTAGATACTCGACACAAAGTAAGAGATAAAAAAAATGATTGAAATATTTACTTTTCCAAACTTTATGATTATTGTGTTACCAAATAAATGAGAAATTTCAATATACATGTGAATATCTGATTAAACAACCTTCGAGCTAATTCAGCTTTTAAGGTAAAAATGTCATAATACTTAAAATCATAATTATGTTAAGATAACTATGACAGATAGATTGTTTAATATCTTTAAGTATAATAATGTCATGTTAAATCGTCTTAATTAGAATATTGTTGGGGATGGTGGGGGCCTGTAGTGGAGGATCACTGATTATAAACTTCACATCAAGGAGTTAAGTTGAAAGCTACTAAAAAAGCAAATTAATTGTAATTTGTAATTTAATTAGTGACAATAGCAAAGAGTTGAATGACAGCAAATAATGCCTTTCTAAAAAACAAGATTTGAGATCTACAATTGGATATTCCACTAATTACCAAAATCATTTTTAAAAAAAATAAAAATAAAAACCAAAAATAGAAGGATCAACCGACGAAAAAAGGAAAATGTCAAAGCTACAGAGCTAGGCATAGTTGCGTTACAGTTTTTTTTTTTTTTTTTTTTTATAATTATGTAGTATTCACAAAGCACTAAACCTATTAATATAGATTATAGGGCGCATTAAAGGGGGAAAAAAATTACTTTATGGAATAAATTATTTTATTCTTAGAATTCAATCAGGATAGATTTCATTTATATTAGATATATATAGAGATCACATTTATTTCATCATTTTGATATTTAATATTAATGTTAATATGAACTTTTAGTTATTAGTATAAGCAAGCAACATTTTACTTCTTTTTCACGCTTAATGAAATGATTCATAGCCACACAAAAACTTAATTAGCTTGCATTTCATAATTAGAGGCAAATTTAAACTAGAAAGGGGACCTATATATCATTATAAATTAATATTTAACTATAACAATACTAATAAATTTTACATAAATCATTACTATAGAGTCCAACTTAATTAATAACTTAAGTACACCGCTTCAATATTTTTTTTCTCTTTATTAGTCCGTTAAAAAAATATGTTTTTCTATAATTAAAAACAATCTAACTTTAAAATTTCTTCTTCACTCCTAATGAATTGATTTATAGCCACACAAAAACGTTGGGAGGGTCAGCAGACAAAAGACAGCACATCACATCTTAGGTGATTTTGTCTGGATTTGAAACATGGACATTTCACATGTTCTTATTTGACACCGCTTTTGCTTCAGGACGGCGTCGGCAACTTGGTATTTAAATGCACCTTAGCCAATCAGTTCGCGTGCTTCTCGATTATTTAACCAAATATTTATAACGTTTTATTAGTATAGATATGAAAAATAACTTTATCTACTAAAGATACATGTATCTATCAAAACTTAAGCAGATGAGAGGATATTACCTAGTAATTTTTGGCCTTTCACATTTTTAGGTGCCCTTTAAAGATGATAAATGGAATTAGTTTTTATTTAAAAAAACAAAGCAATTAAGTAACATTCAATTTGTATTAGTATAGGTAAATAAGATAATTCCTTATGTTAGACACTACTAATTTGTTTAAGGAATTAATGATGTAAGGTCAACGAAGTTGGATGAATTAGTAAGTTAACCAATTATGTCAAAGTCAGGATACATGATGCTTACAAACTACTCTTTCACAAGAGCTTTCATACTGTGCAGCACGAATTTCAAGGCAATGGTTTTTATGATTTTTTATAAGTCCAAAATAATTACAAAAATCATACTTCCACTAATTTGTACTAGTAATTTTGTAGATGTAAAAGGTTTTTTCAGAAACTAACAGCAAGAATCTATCTGTCTATGTGGTGTGGTGTGGTATGAGAGATAGAAATAAATAGTTATGAGATAAAAATTAGTCTAGAAATAAAATATTGGTGTTTTGTTTGGTTGTCAAGGTTGGAATAACTTATCCGATCTAAATTTTTCCTTATACATGATGTGATAAGTTATCTTAGGAATTACTCCTGAATAAAGTATTTCCAACCAAAATCAAGTCATTACAATTAAGAAAGTTCATTCTAAAGTATCTATTTTTTAAAAATCAAATCATTATAGTCATCATCCTATCTGGCAAATGACCTGTTATACTACTCACATTACAAGTAAACAATTACTCCAATCGTTTATTACTCCCATGTCTTATTGGCCACATACTTTAAAAAAAAATCGAAATTTATGATCTTAAACATATCATGTCATGAGTCATAAAAAATAGTAAAATGAGAAATTTTCGGCAATTTTTTTTTTCAAGTATAGAAAGTTGTGAAGCAAAACTCTGGAAAAAAAAAATTCTCTTAGCTCTGTTCTATGTTTTGTGCATATACATGTACAATAATGCGACTGCTAAAATCATAACTCTATCATATTATGTTTAAGATCGATGTTAAATGTATTTAATTTATATACTGACATTATATAAGAAATTTGAAAACAAAGAGAAATGAAAGAACTCACATATCATCCATGAATTTAGCAGAAACCAAGACACTCGTGATGAGTAAGCGATGAACATTGAAAGAATTGATTGGCAATAATGACTGCATCTGTGAGAATCGATCAAGATAAATATACGCCACGATGAAACAAGAAGGGCTACAATTTGCATATTTGAATATCCTCTCCAAGTAACTTTGAACAGAAATTGTAGGCCTAGTAAGTCCATCAAATATCGAAATTTTTTGTGCATTGTTGAGATCATTTGTTTCCGCCACTTTTTCAAGAACAGAAGCCATGAAATTTATAACTCTAGGCATCTCTTCATCAGACTTCTCTATTTCAGCCATTGATTTGAACAAAATTGTCTTCTTTGTTCTGCAGATATATAATGTGTTTTTTTGTTTTGTTTTGTGTGTGTGTGAGAGGAGAAGTTGGGTTGTAAATTAGCTGTTAGGATTGACCAAGGGAGTAAAATGTGAACAATCTTCTCTTTTTGTTGCGTTCTTTTACTTCTATTTATAGTTGTAGGAATAAATAAAACTAATGAGCGTCGGCTGTGATAAAAAAAAAAAGAGTCTAATAATGTAAATATGACAATGACATTATAAAAGTGCCAAGATATATGGCTTTGTAATTTGCATCTACTTTTAAAAAGTTATTTATCTCGCTTGTTCTTAGTCCGTCTAGCATCTTTCGATTAGGGAATGTTCTAGGGATTAGGTTAGATTGCTTGATTTTTTCCATCTATCGAAGGTCATCTTTTATATCGTGTCATAAGTGAGGAAGAAAGTGATGTAGATATAAGAAAGGGCCTTTGAGATGAAGGGGACATGAACAAGAGGGATCCACTAAAGAAGATCCTTCTCCTCCCCTCTTTTCAAAAGAAAGGTGGGATTCAGACAAATTGATGAAGCATAAGAAATCTCTCGTGCTTAAGATATTATGAGAATTAGAAGACGTATTTCTTACATACTTTTTCTTAGCTGGTGTATTGATGATCCATAAACCCTATTCACTCCTTTTTTTTCTTTTGAAAGCTCTATCAACTCAAATTATTGAGTAAGTGAGAATTCCAGTCATTATAGTCTGAACTTGAAATTTTTCATAGACTAATCTCATCGAGTAGTAGCCTCCTCTTATCATCATTCTATCCTTATAATTACTCTGTAATCCAAATGTGTTTTCCAATAGTGGTAACCCATGTAGATGTTCATTGATAAACAAATATTCCATTGATTCTTAATTTTTGATATGAAGAATGCTAGTTGATCCAAATAAATCATTCTTCTAAGAATAGATCCTAATAATCATACCAATGCGATAAAAGAAGTGTGTACCCTTTAGAGAGCTCTAACAGGCCTTGAACGATCGAATATACGTATATGAAAAAAATACCAGAATGACTTGTGTCTAGGGGTGATAGGCCAACCAAGATCGTATATAGCTGATTTTTCACGAAATTCTTTTAATATAGGGTATGGTGTCGATGGTCTGAGGTAGAACACTCAATGAGATAGGGCGACCCGATCATTTTGCCTTACCAATCTAGGAAAACTCTGAATAAGGCCTAGATCATTTGTACAAATAAATTGTTTGGGTGCTAAGATCCAAAAGGGTAACAACCCCGATCGTACTCTAAAGTCCCAAAGTAATAACTTAGTGGAAAAGAAAGTGACCAAGCAATGGTGACTAGGAGGTGGACTTGGAAGCACCCATTAATCCTTTGAAGAAAACGTAATGATTGTGAAATTAAAGAATGAACAGTTGCAACAATTCCATATGGGGAAAGAGTGTCGTTGAGGTCTTGTTCATTTTTTATTATGAAAATCTTGACGCAACAATAAGATTTGTCACTGTATGACTAGTAAGCCATAGGTTAAAGTTTTGAAAATTGTTTCGTACAAAGTATCACAATTCGAATCTATACCCTGAACGTGGCCGACACTCGAGAACCATTGGTTTGGTCCCAAGTGAACCCTCATTCTGGATGACTACAAACAAAAGACTAACCCAAGCATACACAAACATCAAACTGAAAGAAATGTTTAACAACAGTTTACTAAATCTCAAAACTTTCGAAATATACTGAGTATGAAACATACGTTTTAAATAAATATCTAAAACTGAAAGACTCTCCAAAATTGTCTATCTATGAAGTCTCTATAGTATAAAGATGAGTGTCAGGACAAGACCTACAATACTTTAAAATGTTACTACCAACAACTCATAAAAAACTAGAGTCCTCCGAAAGCAAGGAGGTCTCACTCAAAAGCTAACAAGCAGATGTAGTGATCTTAACAGAAATCCCGTTGAGGATCCTAAGTACCTAAGTCTACATCATAAAAAGATACAAGTCAAATGACAGCAATACATTGAATGTACAAGTATGTAATATAGTTGAATAAAAAATAACTGAACTGAATGCCTAAAGGTAACTCAACTGAAATATAGTAGAAATCATGATAAAAGTCATGCTATTAACGTAAGGATGCAATAATAGAAAACACTAAACTGAAATATGCATATAAAATATACTTTAATATACTTTACTTTACTAGGAGTTTCTAAACAACAACCATCACTATAAGTCTCGTGATGGTACAACGTCTCACCCCACATTATTAGAATTATCGTATACCTTGTCGGGGTATAGAACAAACTCAAATCATGGATCCATCTGAAAGGTCTTCTCAAAGATAGTGAGGAGTTGCCCGAAAGTTGGTGCGATCCTAAACCACGATGGCTACGTGGTTTATGGGGAATGTGAGTTGTCTAGACTCTTCCCTATATCAGTGCTCAATACTATTCTCAAAATATATAACTCAATGCTCGAGTAAAAATACTCTCAATGAGTTGAGATAAGTTCTCAAAAAGGTTTCTTTAAGAGGTAATTGCTCTGTAATAACTCTATCTAAAAAACATTTAAAAACTCTTATACTTTTCTGAAAATAGTGCTCTCTTTCTCTATGTAAAAATGAAACATTTGGAATCATTTAGTTCCCTCAAACTCTAAAAAATATACTTCAAACTTTACTTTTGATCTCACTTTTAACTTCTTAAAATCAAACATTAAACTGAAAAAATATTTAACAACATTTTACTGAATCTCAGAACTCTCTGAATAACTGAGTATGAAAATAAGTTTTAAATAAAATATCTGAAACTGAAAGAATCTCCAAAACTGTCTATCTATGAAGTCTCCACTGTATACAGATGAGTGTCAGAAAAAGACCCACAATACTTTAAAATGTTACTACCAACAACTCATAAAAACTAGAGTCCTTTGAAAGCAAGGAGGTCTCACGCAAAAGCTGACGAGTAGATGTAGTGATCTTAACAGAACTCCTGTTGATGAGGATCCTAAGTACCTAAATCTATATCATAAAAAGATACAGGTCGAATGACATTAGTACATTGAATGTACGAGTATATAATATAACTGAATAATAAATAATTGAACAAAAAGTCTAAAGGTAATTTAACTAAAATATAGTATAAATCACGATGAAAAGATCATTTAAGTTCTTACTGTAAGGATGCAATAATGTAAGGATGCAATAATAGAAAATACTAAACTGAAATATGTAAATAAAAATATACTTTACTTTACTAGAGCGTTTCTCTAACTGACAACCATCACTATGAGCCTCGTGATGATAGAACGTCTAGCCCACATGCTTGAACTGTCCTATACTTTGTGGGGGTATAGAACAAACTCAACTCTTGGATCCACCTGAAAAGGTCTGCTCAAAGGTAGTGAGGAGTCGCTTGAAAGTCAATGTGATCCTAACCCACGCTGGCAACATGGTTTATGGGAGATGTGAGTTGTCTGAACTCGTCTTCATATCGGGTCTCAATACTACTCTCAAAATATATAACTCAATGTTCAAGTAAAAATACTCTCTTTGGATTGAGATAAGTTCTCAAAAGGACCTCTTTAAGAGGTAATTGCTCTGTAATAACTCTGTTTGTAAAACTCTGAAACACTCTTATACTTTTCCGAAAATAATGTTCGCTTTCCCATGTAAAAATGATACTTTTGGGAGTCATTTAGTTTCCTTAAACTCTACTAAAAAAATATACTTTAAACTTTACTCTTGAACTCGCTTTTAACTTCTCAAAATCAATTTAAGGAAAAGTGTTTGATTAAAAGGTTCTGAATGAAAATTCAGTAACATGAACTACAACTCAAAGATCTCAATGCATAATATATAGAAACTCATAATCTAAAATTTAGAACTTAAAACCAATAATATAACTCATCTCAGAAATTCTCAAAACTAAGAGTATAACCCTAGATTAAACTTTTACTGACTGAATTTAGATGTAAGGTGTGAGGAAGAACTTAGTCCATTACTATGATTAGCCTTATATACCTGGAAGAACAAAGTTCTTGAAAGAGTTTGAAAAAGAACCTGATAGGAAGACTTGAAACCCTAGATTTTGCCTATCTTGCGGGTTTTTTTGGAGATGAAGAGCGGAGAAAAATCTTGGATTAAAAACCTTAGGATTCTTGAAGAGAATCTTGAATTGGAGTCTTTAGATCTTGCAAAATTGAAGAAATCTCTTTCTTGGAGTTCTTGATATTTGGAAGAATGAAAATTTGGGATTTTGAGAGTTGTCATACGTATAATGATGTTATTAGGTTGTAAGATGGACTTAGGGAAGTTGATTGAGGTAAAAGGTCAAAAATACCCATCTAGGAATGTAAGAAGACCATAAAAATCAAAGAAAATGACCTTCTAATGAATCACAAAGCCCAAATCAGCGATCTGGAGGTCTCCTCACCGAAATAGTTGGCGGTTCGCCAAATGGGGTTTTAGATCGCCAAAATATCCAGAGACTTATGGTTTTTAGGACAATTTGGTGCAGCGATTCGCCAACCTATTCGACGAGTCGCCAAATGGGCAGGTATTCTCGCTAAATTTTCCTACCCGGACATGTTCCAGTAAAACTATCATAACTTTTTACTTCAAACCCGAAATAAAGAAAATTTGATGGAGTTGGAAAGAAGATCCATAGATCTTTAATTTGATAGGTCATTGATTACCTAATTCAGTATAGTCTGGGAGATATGATTGTTTGAAATTGACCTCTATATGAACTCATGCGAGAACTTAGCCGATATAAATGCTTTGAACGTGACTTGGTGTTTGAGGTCCCTTATGAACCTAGATCACTTTAAGAGTAGAGTTGCGAGGTATTACTGAATGATTCAAGTCTTAGCTTAGAAATTTTTGGGGTGTTATAAAAAATATAATGTAAAATATTACTCTCCCGTCCTAATAAACATCACATTTATTTTTTTTCTTTTTAGTCCATTCAAAACAAATAACATCTAACAATTTAGCTTCAACCTTTTCATTATTCTTAATGAAATGATTTATAGTCATACAAATTTCTATGATTAATTTTAGATTACAAGTTTCAAAAATCTTCTTTTAAAATAAAATCATACTCTGTCAAATGACTTCACATAATGTGGGATAAATAGAGTATGGGGTTTGCACTATTCCTTGAACCCTGCGCGTAGTGGAAGCTCATTGCATTGAGCTATCTTTTTTCTTAATCACCATATTGAATAAAATAAATGTGATAATTAAGGGTCACAAAATTAGCTTATGAAAAATTAATTTGTATAACTAGTTTAAATTTGAGAGGGTTAATGACATGTTCATTTATTATCTTAGTTTATTTGACCTATTAAAATTGGCTCATCTAAATGTTGACTTGATATATAATTCAAATTGATCGATGAAATCAATTAAATTTGAATGGTTAATGACTCATTCACTTATTATATCAATCTATTTTAACCCATCAAAATTAACTTATCTAGAAATTGACCTGATATATAATCTAAATTGACCGATGAAACTGGTTAAATTAGGATTGGCTGTCTAGTAGCATAGCTCTTTGCTTTGAGCTTTCTACTTTTGTTAATAACACAATTTATTTACCAAAAAAAAAAAAGTTGGCCTGATATGTAACAGAATTGACCTATATAAAACCTTCTCAAAATATTTTTAATTAACACTTTTTTTTTGTTTGATATGTTATATTTTGTCATGGTATTTTTTTAAAACTAGGTATTTAAATAAATTATACGAAAAGATACAAACAAATTAAGACTTGTAAAAGTTGCACAAGTTGAATTATGATTCATTATTTGACCCATTTAACTTAGACCATTTTGGTCCAAATAATAACCTGCACAATTAGTAATTGATCAGTTCATTTAATCTGTTTAAATTCAACTCAATCCATTTATTTGACACCATTAGTAATAATCATTAACAGAGTCATTACCTTGAAATTTACAAGTGGAGAATTCCATTTTTCACTTAATTATTCTCTGCCACTTTCCCCTACACCACCTCAGCCAATCCCCAAGATATTTAGTTAAAAAGAAATTGTTTTTCATTGGTCTACTCAGGATAATAAATTGTAATATGGTACATTTACTTGTAAACATATGGCACTAGAGTTTGGTGTTGTTGACTTATCTTCTAAAAGAAGAGAAGTGATAAGAAGGGGATTAACTAATTTAGAGGAGAGATTTGTGTGACAAAGGGAAGATATATTATAATTTTTTAAGGGGCCTACTCTATAGTTTCACATAATAATGATGATTTTTACATAACTAATTCATATTTGGATCCCACAAGTATAAGCATTCTTAGGCACTATAAGTTTTTATTGTTTCCCATTGGTGTTCGAAGTCAATATTGAAAATTCGAATCACGCACTGCAGGGCCCATTCGGGGATGACACTCCCAACAGGATTTTCTCCATACCCATAGTTTGAACGGAGACCTCTGATAAAGGATTAAGCAGTCTCCCCCCCCCCCCCACCCCCCCCCACCCCAACTCACTATACCACAACCCATGTTGGTGGCACTATAGGTTATTTAGGCTTTACCTCTAAGCGTATAATAATTTGCTTTATCATTACTTAGATATATAGGAACATTATTTTATGGAATTGTTATTATACAATTTCATATACTTTAACTTCTTGTTATTAGTACTAGTACTAGTATACCACTTATCAATAGTTTCTTCTATATTCCCTGTGTTCTTTTTTACTTGATTTATGTTGACCTGATATTTTCATCAAAAAGTATTTATCAAGAATTTTTCTTTTTTAATAATTGGATACCATTTGTAATAATTTATACTAAATATAGTGCTTGAAAAATTCTGATCTGACATTGGCTGGTGACATCTAACCTGCTCTTTTCATGTAATTAATTACTCTCCACATCAATCCTAATCAAACTGATTATTTTTAATAAATTCTTTTAGCATTATTAAACTTCATCTAAACGCAGCCACCAGAAAGCACCAAATGTTGGTAATTGTAAAATTAGTTCAATTAGTAAATCATGCTTAGAAACTTTTAGTTAAGAGTTGGTACTTGCTTTGGAAGAATGTAAAGTTTAATCAAGCTAAAGTCAATAGGTTGATAAAACCTAAAGTAAAATGTTCATGTCATCAGTGTGAAAAAAGAAAAAAGGAAAACAATAAGTTTGGTGAGCTTTGTTTGGATAGTTAAATTTATGTTATAGCAAGGTCTGGATGGAAAAATTAGTCCGTGAAAACATGATTCATTTAATCCATTGAAGCTTGATGAGCGGTTTATTGATCTGTTCATTTATAAGTTCAACATATTTTAGTTCAATTAATTTCAGTCCATTAAAAATTGAATTGATATGTAGGTTAGATTGAACTATTGGGTTCGAAAGATTCAGGACGTCGTGCAGTAGCTTATAATTACAAATCATAAAAGCGACAAAATCAGATGACAAAGAAAAACTATTAAAAATCTTTATGATATTGGTTTGGTCAATTGACCTACGTATGAAAGAAAAATATTTAAAATGCAAAGAAAATAAATTTCATCATAAACAAAACTCTTTAGTGACTATATTGTGGATCCTATTGTTTTCTTGATATGAGAAGAGAGGAAAGAATAACCCAAATATGGATATGCTTTCCTTTTAGGAAAAATAAAAAAGTATTATGATAATACTTTGACTTTCCTTCAATAGAAAAGTAAAACTCGTATTATGATAATATGTAGGTTACTTGGGCAAACAATATTAATAATGAGTTCAATCGATCTCTCCATAATTTAAACACATAATATATCTTATATATAAATTATTACTATTTAATAAGAATGTTTGAACCTATAATTTTAAAAGTTTAATGAGTTTAGCGATAAGAACTTAAAGGTCAAATCGATTAAATTTATATCTTAGAATCACTTTAGTAATAATACACCATCCTTTCAAAATTTTGAATACTTCTCTGATAATTTGGAGCTCGTTGGTACTGGCCTTCTTCCCTCTTTTCCTTTTTCATTTGGTAATACTATTCCATCCATGCCAATTTAACTATTTTAGTGTCTTACCCTTTTTAGTTTGTCCTAAAAATATTGTTTTTATATTTAATTTTAATTTTAATTTTAACTTTCAACATCATAATAAGTTTAAGAGCATATAAAACTATACACATCTTTAGACTAAAACTGTAATATTTAAAAGTTTCTTTTTATTATTTAAACTATATGCTTAGCTAAACTGATTTATCTCCTTTTTCTCAAATTTTTATTTGGATGAGAGATACATAATGTAAATTAAAATTTATCGGTAAAATTTAAATAACCAAATAAATATGCAGGGGATTAATTATCACCCATGTGAGTATCCATGTGAGTTTTTGTGGAAGTACCTGCATGTTCTACGACACACCATTCTCAAAATACTACCAAAAAAAGGGAACACAAGATTTTTATTCAATGGTTGCAAGGAGTGGTGCTCATGTATGTATTATTATCACACCATATATACAAAATATTTATTTTAAAGTAACCAAATCGTAGGTACACACCCTATCTACACTTAGAAATGGATAGGAGGCATCATTTATCATGTTGGTCCAATAGAATTATGACACATTTTCACTTGTATCTATTATAAAGATTGTTGTCCTTTTCCCTTTTTTCCCCCTATTTTTCTTTGATTAGGAATGTCTAGTCTATCGGATTTCAAATTTGTGCTAGTCACGTTAGTGATCATGAATATATGGGTGTTTATATTCAAGGTATATGCCAAGTACATGGGGTTGGGGTTGGGGTTGTGGTGCAATGGTATGACTGTTTTATTTTTAATCAGAGGTCTTGGTTCGAGCTAGCTTCGAATATGGATAAAAAAAAATTGGAATCCCCATGCTCAAATGAACTCTGTAGTGTGCGATTCGAATTTAATCAAAACTCTAATATAAACTTTGGACTGAGTGGTAAAAAAATGATTTTGACTTTTTAGTTACACTAGAGAAGGGAATTACATAGACGTGGAGTGGCTTAAGTCTTAACATGATAGATTCTTATGCATTTTCATTTGATGATGGGAAATATTAACAACATTGAAGGCGGTTTGAAAAATGATGAAGATATTATATAAAAATAAAATATCAACAAATGTTATAATGTACTATTAGTTAATGAGTATTAATATGATATCGATGGAATACGGGTTAGTCATTATATCGATATAAAGATTGTCAACTAGATTCAAAGTACTTTAAAGATCTTAAAAAACTAATGAAAGAAGTTTTTACAATATATTAAAGTGAAAATTTAAGCCAAAGACTATTACATTTTTAAATGAATAAATTACTTATATAGACATATTTATTTTCCATAATTTCTATTATTCCCTACCATTTTAAAATATTTTTAAAATCCCTCTTTTTCCTTTCAAACCCCATTGTTCTGGATACATAAAGTTGTAGACGTTTCTCTTCCTATTTTTATTCCCTATTTCACCCCTCAATCTCTGCCTATTTTCACTTACTCAATATCTTCCTATTTTTACTCCCTCAATCTCTACTTTCTTCATTTTTTAATTTTTAGATTTGTTCTCTCTCCTTTCAGTAAGATCGTTCCACAACTTTTTTCAAAGAATCCAAGTAATTTATAATTTTTATCTGTGTGTATCTGATACATTAGTTTCATAGAAAAAGGAGGTATTAGGAGAGCAAGACGAGATTTTTAGGTTTCTTCATTTGCCTTCTTCGATCTCGATCTCGATCTCTGTCAATGGAGAACTCCCGCCGTCAGTCTCTTCTTCCAAGCTCTCTACTCCTCAACATCTTCTTTTTCTTCTTTAACTCCCAAAACCGTTGCTGTTCCAGAAACAACCAATGTTTTGCCTCCTGCCAACAACAACTTCCTTCTTTCGGCACCTACTGAACCTAGTAAGATCGAGATGTACTCCCGCAATTCTACGCTGCATGTACCTTCGGTGGTATTCTCAGTTGTGATCTCACTCACATGGTTGTCACTCCACTCGATCTCGTCAAATGTAACATGCAGGTACGAATTGTGTTCATCTAATTTGTGTATCAGTTAAATTCTATTAGTCAATGTGTATCACATACATCATATTTGATTTTAATAAGTACTTGATTCAAATTTTTATTGAAATGTACCAGATTTATACATAAGATACATTACAAGTTACTAATTTATCTGTTTTTCATTGTTTGTATCACTATTAAATGTTGGACATTATTTTGTATCATGTGTAAGTGTTGGGCAACTTTTGTATCAAATTAAACTGTTGGCAATTAGTGTATCATGCCTAAATGTTGGGCAATTTTGTATAATTTGTTCCTGTTTGTTTTATTGTGTATCAAGTGTAACTGTTTGTTATTTTTGTATCATTATTAACATGCTGTTTTTGTATCATATTTAATTGTTTGTCATATTTTGTCCATTACAGTCTTTGAAGTATGTGATCAAACAAATTCAAACTCACTCTTTGAAGTTTCATCCTACATAAAGCGTGGGTGGGTTTTATGTATCGTATGAAATTTTCGACTAATGGATGAAACAGAGAGAACGATGAGCAAAAAGAAGATATTTAATTTTTGAATATTTTGGTTTGTTATACTATATGATTGAATTCTTGACACTAATTTGAAATGGAATAGCATAATTTGTGGAATCTTAATTTGATTTTCAGTTTTTTTTTTTTGCCCCCTTAATTAGTGCAACAGATGGATACTATGAGATCTTAATTTGATTTCCAGTTTTTTTTTTCCCTTAATAAGTGCAACAGATTGATACATACTGTATCAACAATAATGTATTCGTATTCTAATTTATGTATCCAAAATGCCTAAAAAACATGGGATTTGTGTAATTAGAAAAAGAATAGGAATAAAAGGTAATTTAGATTTTACACTATGGAATTTATGTAAGTTATACTTTTTAAATAGCAAATTGACTAGTCAAAACAATTTTTTTTACGAAACTAGGTTATAGTTAAGGATAGTTTAGTCCATAAATATTCATTAAATCAGCGATAGAAATAAAAATTAAAACCTTTTCACCAAGAATCATAGATTGGTTCCTCCTATGAGGAAAGGGAGCAAGAGATGTGTGTGGAATGGTAGCACTAGTCAAAATAGTAGAGAACTTCAAATTGTTTTTTGTTTTTGTTTTTTCCAAGCATCAAATATAAAAAGTGATGTTGTTCAGTCACCAATCGATTCAAGCATCGATTATAAATCTTCAGATGGAAGTAACATTGATGATGAACCAAGCATCAAGTAGAAATCATATTTAGGATTTTTATTTATTTTTAATATTGTTGTTGAATGACACTTTAAAATTACTATTTTGATTATGTAATTTTGGATTACTTTTGTTTTATATGATAAATATTTTGCTTAATTAATCTATTATGTTATGTTAAAATTATTAATTATAGGAGTTTAAATGTATAAGATGCAATAAGTAGGATGTAAATGTGAATTGATAAAATTGGAGAATATAATTAGTTACTCATACTCCCTCCGTCCACAATTGTTTGTCAGGATAAGGTCATGCACACCCCTCAAGGAAAATTTAATAGAAGGTGTAATTTAACTAATATAACCCTACTATACCAAGAATATCAAAAGTCTACATAACTTTTCAATTGAACTACACTATCATTAAGGGTAGAATTGAAAAAAGGTGATTAATTATTTCTTGATTGTTTAAATTGACAATTAATCCTGGACATCTATTTTTAGTATACCTGCCAAATAATTGTGGACGGAGGGAGTATAATTATTGCAATAAAATTCAGCAGCCACGAATTGAATATCCGACTTGTTGGACAACAACACTATTTAGACTATATATTTTGGCATTAAAAAGATGTGACTTGTCATAACTCAAATGTAATTATACTCGACTTGTTGGACAACATCACTATTAAAACTATATATTTTGACATCAACAAGATGTGAGTTGTCACAACTCTTTGAAAATGCACATTTCCTTAAAATCATCATGAAACTCATTTTATCCAAAAATCACACATGAAATAGAAACCAATAGCTCTCTAGAGACTAGCAATTTCTTAAGTTTACTAATTGATGGATTCTAGTGAAACAAATGTATTTCTTCAATAGAAAGACAAAACAACACACATGTATATCTATTAGTTCAACTTTATAGAAGTTTAAATATCTACTCGTGCACACCCAAAATTGAAGGACATAGATGTTAGACCATCTCCAACCCCACTCTATTTTACTCTCCATTCTCTATATTTGGAGAGTAAAATAGAGAAAGGGCTCTCCAACCACCCTCTAAATTACTCTCTATTCTCCATTTATAGAGAGGTGAATAGTAGTTCTCCAAATTTGGAGA